>PVJI01015241.1:0-41694 GCA_004026765.1 Micronycteris hirsuta | reverse complement strand
CCATTTATGCTACTTGTTCTGTGCCCCATTCCCACCCTCTCCCCCTACCACTCCCCTGTTTATATTCCTCCATACCTTACATAACTCCCTTTAACATTTCATACAATAAAGGCTGGGTGGTGATGAACTTCTTGAACTTGACCTTATCTAAGAAGCACTTTATCTGCCCTTCCATCCTAAATGAAAACTTTGCTGGATAGAGTATTCTTGGATGTAGGTCCTTGCCTTTCATGACTTGGAATACTTCTCTCCAGCCCCTTCTTGCCTGTAAGGTCTCTTTTGAGAAATCAGCTGACAGTCTTATGGGAATTCCTTTGTAGGTAACTGTCTCCTTTTCTCTTGCTGCTTCTAGGATCCTTTCCTCATTTTTGATCTTGGGTAATGTAATTATGATGTATCTTGGTGTGTTCCTCTTTGAGTCCAACTTCTTTGGGACTCTCTGAGCTTCCTGGACTTCCCAGAAGTCTATTTCCTTCACCAGTTTCGGGAAATTCTCCATCATTATGTGTTCAAATAAGTTTTCAATTCCTTATATTTCTTCTTCTCCTTCTGGCAGCCCTATGATCCATATGTTGGGCCATTTACAGATGTCCTGGAGGTTTCTGAGCCCCTCCTCCATTTTTTGAATTCTTGTTTCTTCATTCTTTTCTGGTTGGATGTTTTTTTCTTTCTACCGGTCCACTCTGTTGATTTGAGTCCCAGTTTCCTTCTTATCTCTATTGGTTCCCTGCAGATCTCTCCTCATTTGTTCAAGCAATTTTGATAATTTTTCGTCGAATTCTGTGAGCATCCTGATCACTAGGGTTTTAAACTGTGCATCTGATAGGTTGTCTAACTCTTGGTGGGTTTGTTCTGGAGCTTTGATTTGTTCCTTTCTTTGGGCCATTTTTTTTCCCTCCGTGCACCTGTTACTCTAAGGGGGCGGAGCCTTGGGGTTCACCTGGGCAGGGAAACTCAGGGTAGTTGTGCTGTGACGTAGCCTGTGGGGGCGGGACCTGAGAGCACAATGGCGCCTGCTCCGCTCTCTGCACCCACACCGCCTCCTGCAAGCAATTTGAGCCCCTCTGCGCTGGCTCCGGGGGTCGCTCCGGGGTCGATGGGTAGGCTGCACAGCTCCAATCCCCCGTGGGTCTCCCCAATGAACTCTCCTGTGAGGCCGGGGGTTCCTCCTGCCGCGGACTCCACCCCCACAGGTGCTCTCAATCTGCTCCGATGGGTTGCGCCCTGCTTTCTCTCCTGGTTTCTCTTTCCACGAATGTGGACCTGCCCGGTCCACCAGTCTCGACCCCGCTGGGTCCGGATGAGCCGGGCGCTGGCCGCGCTTTGGTCAGGCCCCCCGTCTGGGTGTGCTGCAGCCCCGCGGGAACCGCCCCTCCAACCGTGGTCCTGCCGTCTGCTCACCAGCTCGCTGTGGGGTCGCTGAGCGCCCTCCCTCCGCCCTGCTCCTCCCGGCTCACCAGACTGGATGGATGTATCTTCTTTAATTCCTTGGTTGTCGGATTTCCTCTCAATTTGATTTTCTGTCAGATCTGGCTGTTTTTGTTTGGATAAATTTCTGTTTTTTTCCTTGTTTGGCTGTGCAAGGAGGCACGGCGCATTCACCTATGCCGCCATCTTGTCGGAAGTCCTTGTTCAACTTTTCTAAATCCCACTTGCCCCACATCTTTCAGAAAGTATGCCACATACACTTACTACCTATAGCCCTCATTGGATACGAAAGTGTATTTTTAAAATCCTTTTCTATACATTCTGTCTTCCTAACTAGATTGTAAGTCACTTAAGTGCAGAGACCATCATAATACATCTTTGTATTCCCACACCTAAGCTGTGCTTTAACATATAAATGTTGCTCAAAACAATGTTTTTAAGAGTGTTACTGTGAAGAGAATGCTAATGGAGTTCCAATATCCAGCTCCCTTTCTCTCTTAGGAAAAGAATTGGGTCATGTGCTCAGGTGGAAAGCCAAACTTTCCAACTTTGCATCTATGAGCAACTACTACATCCTAGACATCAAGATGTGAGGAGAAGGTGCTGTGCCTGCCACGTGAAATGCCTGGAGTTGCAGCAGCCATGGCGGACCATGAAGTGACCCTGAGGATGGAATGCAGGTGTGGCAGAGCATAAAGATGGAAAGATACTGGTATCTGATGATTCCTTAAAGCTGTACACTAGTCAGCCCTGGCCTGCCTGCTTCTGGATGGTCTTCATAAAAGAAAAATAAAGTTCTATTGTTTAAGTCACCTTTCTGAAAGTGGTAGTCAATGGGGAATGTTCTGTTACAAATAGGTCAATACAATTCTAAATAACACAACCACTATTATAAATACAGACAAAAATTCTTAGTACTAAGTAATTACGTACTCTATTTTTAATATTCTTATGTAAAAATTTCTTAAAAGTTCTTATGATCCCATGATTTGAGTAGTAGGCTGAATAATATCCCCCAAAGATATTCATATCCTAATCCCTGGAACCAATGAATATTATATGGAAAAAAAAAAAAAAGGACATACATGATTAAACTAGTGGTCTTGAGATGGGGAGGCTGAAGGGAATACGGCCCTGGCAACCCCATGATTCTGACTTTGTCCTTGGCATCCAGAGTTTTAAAAGAATAAATTTCTGTCATTTTAAGCCACCAAATTTGTGAAAATTTATTATAGCAGCCATGGGAAACTAATACAACTTGAATTACCTTCTAGTTCTTTTCTGTTGAAGAACTATACTTTCTTCTACAAATCAAAACTTTCTTAACTCCTATCTCCCAACATCTCATGCCTGACACATCATAGATGTCCAAAATATATCTGATAGATGTGTGCGTCCATACATTTTCCCTTTGCCTACATAAGATGCGATATTCCACAAACAATATACACAGGATAATCGTCAACTGCATGGTACAGTTAATGGCTAGCTTCCTGGGAGAACGCACAAAACAAATTCGAAGGACAGACTGGCTTGACAAGAATCAGGAATCCAGAAAGTTCACCACTGAAAAGAATGTGATGACGAGCTTGCGGACGAGAAGGCTGGCGGCAATGCGTGTCACAGGTCGCAGGGGGGTGGCTGCCGGCAGAGACAGCCCGCAGGGAGAAATTGCAAGAATACGTGTAGCAAGAAATGACCAAACCATTTCCGGGCAGAAACCACTGGAAATCATGTTTTGTGGGGGAGCTTGTGAAGTAAAAATGGACAGGGCGTTGATTTAGGAGATAAAAGGCCAGCGCTCTACTCCCAGCTATGGCTGCCCAGCCCCACTTCCTAATCATATCACCTGAGCAGTCAGAGCGACTGCTTCTCACTTTTCCTCCCTTTCTTCTCATTCTCTCCTTTATTTTTTTAAACTCAGATATATCCTAAACCCTTCTAAAATAATGACGTGACAAGAGGCCATACCAGGGAGAAAGCTTTAAAGTATACAAGGAAGTTGAGATGTTTCTAATGGAACTTCTGACAGAGATGCAAGTGTCAATCATTAAAAGTCGTGCTGCAGTGTTTCCAGTGACTCTGATAACCCCATCGAGTGCTTTGCAAGAGCAGTTAGAATACACATATACTCGTCAAGAAAAATGTGTCCTATGGAATAGTTGTAATAAGAGAAAAAAAAGGTATAGGACAATAAAAGGAAGAAGAGGAGGACGGAAAAGAGAAGACAGGAAAATAGAACAGTGAAAACTTATTCTACTGCACCAGGAGCGACATAGGTATTATCTCACTTATTCCTCACGTCAAACCTGAAGGCAGGGCCTATTATCCCCATTTATCAGATGAGGAACTCAAGATTACACAAAGCCAAATAACATGCCCAAGGTAACCCACTAGAACATAAAAGAACTTGGAATCCAAAGCCCTGACGTCTGCCTCCAAGAAGCTTATAGTTTGATAAAAAGGCGGAAGGTAAGTATGTGACTCAAGTGAAGACACAAGACAAGACAACATGGAATCAAGGTTTTTATTCCCGTCCTGCCCCTTTCCTGCTTAGCAGTGGGCAGAGTGTTGTCATCAAAAGCTGTTCCTTGTCTCGGTTCTTGGAAGGAGAAGACGCAGGATACCAGCAGAGTCCCGCAGTCCCAAAGCTAACCTTTAGCCTCTAAACCAAGAAACAGTTGTTCATTATTGTAAGGCACAGCGGTGCTGTGGCTGCTTGTTACTCTAGCAGACTGACTAGTGCAGGCACAAATACGCAGGCAAGCTGCAGGCAGTCTGGACTCCTGCCGAGCTCTGCTCCTTTTCCCATCACTGCCCGGACAATAAGCGATATCCCCTTCCTTCCAGTTTTTGAAGAATATAGACAAAAATGGTTCTGTGAACTGAACCCTCCAATACAAATGAGTCTTAAGCTGTTCCACCATAGTAATCCTAACGAACAATATAGAACATTGAAACAAAACAAATTACAAGGAAATCATCCAAAATTCTCTCACTCAAAATTACCATTATTTGATTTATTTCTTTGTTACTTATGCTATTACAGATGTCCAATTCTTCCCCCTTTTTCTCTTCTTTCAAGGACCCCCAAGCCCTCCAGCAACCCCCCCTCTTTTGTTCACATCCATGGGTCATGTGTATAAGTTTTTGGCAACTCCATTTCCTACACTTGCTCTTAACACCTGCTGCCTATTCTGCAGCTACAAATTTGTACTTCTTAATCCCCTCATCCTTTCTCCCATTCCCTCAGATACCCCTACCCACTGGCCGCCATCCCCATGGTCTCCATGTCTATGGTTCTGTTTCTGTTCTTCTTCTTTGCTTGTTTGTTAATAGTTATGTATTTATTGCTATTTTAATGTTCATAGATTTGATCTTCTTTTTCTTAAATAAGTCCCTTTAACATTTCATATGATAATGGTTTGGTGGTGATGAACTCCCTTAGCTTTACCTTGTCTGGGAAGCACTTTATCTGCCCTTCCATTCTAAATGATAGCTTTGCTGGACAGAGTAATCTTGGTTGTAGGCCCTTGCTTTTCATGACTTTGAATACTTCTTGCCAATCCCTTCTTGCCTGCAAAGTTTCTTTTGAGAAATCAGCTGACAGTCTTCTGGGAACTCCTTTGTAGGTAATTATCTGCTTTTTCCTTGATGCTTTTAAGATTCTCTCTTTGTCTTTAACCTTTGGCATTTTAATTATGATGTGCCTTGGTGTGAGCCTCTTTGTGTCCGTCTTGCTTGAAACTCTCTGTGCTTCCTGGACTTCTGTGTCTATTCCCTTCACCAAATTAGGGACATTTTCTTTTATTATCTTCTCAAATAGGTTTCCAACTTCTTGGTTTTCTCTTCTGCTGGCACACCTATCAGGAGAACGTTGGAATACTTGAAAAAGTCCTAGAGGCTCCTTAGCCTATCCTCAATTTTTTTGATTATTTTTACTTTTTGCTGTATTGATTGGATGTTTTCTGATTCCTCATGCTCCAATTCATTGATTTGATTCTCGGCTTCATCGACTCCACTGTTGATTCCCTGTAAATTGTTCTTTGTTTCAATCGGTGTTTACGTCATTTCTGATTGGGTGTTTTTATGCTGTTGAAGTACCCACTGAGCTTCTTGAGCATCCTTATAACCAGTGTTTTGAACTCTGCAGCTGATAGATTGCTTATCTGCATTTTGTTTCGTTCTTTGTCTGGAGCTTTGTTCTGTTCTTTCATTTTGGCCATATTTCTTTGTCTCCTCATTTTGACAACCTCCCTGTTTGTTTCTATGTATTAGGTGGAGCTGCTTTGTCTTCCTGTCTTGGTAATGTGGGCTAATGCAGGGGTGTCCCGTAGGGTCCTGTGGCATAGCCTCCCCTATCCCCCAAACTGTGTACTTGAGGTGTTCCCTCTGTGTGGGCTGAGTACTCCCTCCTCTTGTAGTTGAGTCTTGATTGCTGTCTGCAGGTCAATGGGAGGGATTTGCCCAGGCCAGGCAGCTGGTATGTCTGGCTGTGACCCCTGGCCAGCAACCACCTCCCTCTGTGGCTTGTCAAGGTGGTCGGGTGGTGGTGCTCCAACGTGGTCTGTAACTGTCTGCTGAGTGTGCAGGCTCTGGGCTTTCCTGGGTGGTGCAGGCCAAGGTCAGCCTCCACCTGTGTTCTGTCTGGGGCCTCTTGGTGCAAGCTGTAAAGTGTTCTGCAGATGGCTGCCACTATGCTGGGCATGGGGCCACTCAACAAGAGGTATGTGGGCTGGGCTCAGCTACTGGTTGTTTGAGCGGATTTAGGAAGGTCTGAAGCCTGTGCCTAGTCCAGCCACTCATATGGAAAGCCACTGTTATCAGCTTGGGTGGGCCCATAATTTGGATGGGGCAGAGCCTTAGGTAATCATTAATGTGGGAGTAACTGTATAGGCCATGTTTATGGAGACTCACCTGTGGTGCAGCCGCACTGTTGATCTGTGTTGGGGAGGTCTCAGAAAAGGATCAATGGCTGCTGTCTGCCCTTCTATCCAGGAGGAAGCTGTCCCCTAGCTATCACCCTGATGCTAGCTAGACACTTCAGTTCCTCCTAATATGGCACTGATGCCCTTCAAGCTGTTGCCCCAGTGCTGGAGCACAGATGGAGTGAGTCTGAATAAATCTGTGTGCAGGGACTTCCAAGAGGAGAAGCCTGAGAATCTTGCAGTTTCCTCCGCTGACTCAACCACAGCCAAAAGTTATGGGGATTGATGTTCCTGGCACTGGAACCCTGGGTTTTTTGGGCTGGTGCGGGGCTGGGGTGCCTCCTCATGAGATGTTTCTCCATTTTATATCCACCACACGTGGGGTTGGGACCTGCCCATTCCACATCTCTGCCCCTCCTACCATCTGGATGAATGTGGTTTATTTCCGTAGTTGTCAGACATCCATACAGCTTGATTTTTCTGACAATTCTGAGTTATAGTTGTTCTATAGTTTAGCTGTAATTTTGCTGTGGCTGTGCTAGGAGGCAAGTTGTGTTTACCTATGCCTAAATCTTAGATTTTCTATTTATAGTCTTAAAATCACATTTCTTTTTTTTAAAGTATTTTTTAAAATATTTTAATTTTTTAGAGAGGGGGAGGGAGAGAGAGAGAAACATCAATGTGTGGTTGCCTCTCACGTGGCCCTCACTGGGGACCTGGCGTGCAACCCAGGCATGTGCCCTGACTGGGAATCGAAACTGCGACCCTTTGGTTCGCAGCCTGCGCTCAATCCACTGGAAGCTACGCCAGCCAGGGCTCACATTTCCTTTTTTTTTTTTTTTTAATCTGCATTTAAGATGGTCAATTTAAAGAAAATATTAATTATATACCGTATGTGAAGGCAAAAACAGAGGTGGTTGAAATTGGGGATTGATTTGTAAAACAGTGATGTAAGGAAAGAGATCAAGCCCGGGAATCGACCTCTGCTCCGTGTGATCTCCGGCGGAGTTTGTTTCCAGTGAGAGCGGTGCGGGTAACTCACATTGTAGAATTCCGTACACTTGCTGTTGCCATGATTTCAAAGTGGCTTTAAAAACACTGCCCATTGGCTGTAGGCTACCTGTCACTCCATTACTCTTTGAAGTCAATAACCCTGAAGCAGAGATAGTACAAAATAGGCCATTTTCTTGAAAAGAATTGGACCTTCTCAATCTTAGTTAACAGAAAGCAGTCTTCCTTTGTCACCTGTTACTTCCAGTGTAGTACGCACTTTACATACACTGTCCCAGTGACCTTCACACAGTGCCATGGGGTGGAGGGCATAATCCCCTTTTACAGACAGGGTTTGAAACAATGAAGGAACTTTTGTAATACGAGATAAAAAGGAAGATGAAATATAAAGTTCCCAGTGTAGTTAGTGCTGGGCACATGCAGCAAGTACGAAATAGGCGGCAGTCATTCTCGTCATTAGCAAGCTCAGGATTTAGTCTGAAGTCTGCTCAATTCAGACACATGCTTTTTTTAAAAAAAGATTTTATTTATTTTGATTGATTTTCTTTGTTAATTTTATTTTTTATAAAGAGGGGAAGGGAAGGAGAAAGAGAGGGAAAGAAACATCAATGTGTGGTTGCCTCTTGCGCACCCCCTACTGGGGACCTGGCCTGCAACCCAGGCATGTGCCCTGACTGGGAATTGAACCTGTGACCCTTTGCTTCGCAGGCCCACACTTGATCCTCTGAGACACACCAGCCAGGGCCAAGCCCGTGCTTTTTTTTAACACTATGCTAGGCCTTTTACAATTTCAGAAAAATAAAAAAAAAGTAACTTAAAGATAACGCAAAACAAAGTTAAATCTATATGTCATATACTCAACAGATCTTTACTTAGCGCCTACTATGTCCCAGATGTTATGAAATAATGTCATGGCACCCTTAAGCTAACTTGAAACCTAACAGGCTGCTACACTGCCCTGTTCTTCACCTATCAAACCCAATGCATACAATTTCTGATTTAATTCTATCATTTGTGTTAAAAAATAAAACTCTTTAGAGGAAACAGGTCTACTGTGATGATGACCACTTTATCCCCAGTGTGTATCATAGTGAATGATATATAACAAGCTTAAATATTTGAACCGGAAAAAAGTTTGCATAAAAATCAATATTTCATATGCATGCTTTATTGTTTTCCTCAAGAAGCACAAATCAAAAAAACAAACAAAAAAACCCATCCATTGTACATATCTGATCCCAGCTATGTTCAAAAAGTGAAAGACTGAAGGAAATCTCAAATTTTTTTGAGTGGTGGGATTGTCAGTATTTCTTATGCTATTTTTCTTACATCTGTGGAGGTAGAAAGGAGAAAATAAGAGTAAAATCTACTAATGCCAAAAAAAACCAACCCACAAACAAAAATAAACCCACAAAAAGACCCTGGGAAGTCTAAAAGGAATGAATGTAAACATACAAATGTTTATGATTACCACTTATAAGACCTATCTGCTTTCACTCTCCTTACCCCTCTTCTACAAAATTGAATGAACAGTTCGTACAAGCTGAGACTTAGGGACAGCGCGCCTTCTCCCAAACCTTTTGGCAGAATTGTGAAGTGATAGATCAGAGGGACTCCTCAGAACCAGATCTGGAGGTAGCTGGGAGAAGCAGCCCTCTGCTTGGGAAATGAGAACATGCAACCACCCCAAAGGGCACGTAGGGCAAGAGGGCACTCAAAAGGTATTGACTGAAAATAATAAATTTTTTAAGCTAAAACGTCATTTTGAAGTTGAAGTGTAAATGTTTATTTCGGTAAATCTTGAGTATCTGTTTAAAATCTCTGAACCTCAGTATCTTATCTATAAAACACAGAAAGGTCACAAAATGACTTCATAAGGTCATTTTGAAAACAATGAATAAATGCGGCTATTTAGAACAGTGCTCAGCAGAGAGCAAATGCTTAATAAGTGACAGCCATTATTTTAGGTTTTATTCACATTCCATAATCTTTGCAGTAATCATTTTACCTTTTGGAACAACTTCTCCAGTGTTTGCAAAGGACTCTAAAGAATCTCACAGGTTGCATCTAAGAAAAACATGTGTGAATTTAAAAAGAATGATAGATGGCTAAAAACCATGAAAACAAACTTGGAGCTTTGTTGACTAAAAATGTTTATTTCAGGTATTAATGTTTTATACAGTTGGTTCAATATTTGTATAATTTAGAACTCTGAGCTGCCCCTGAATAATCCAGATGTCTACAACACAGACATGTGCATAAACTACTACTCTTCCTGATACTTAACATGCTCGGATTTCTCTAACTTTCATTTATCAGACAAGTAAAACACTAACCTTTCAAAGTTACACCTTTAAGGAGTCCACAAATTCCTATTTCTCTAAGTTTTTTTAAAAAATTTTATTTTATTTATTTTTAGAGGGGAAAGGAGGGAGACAGAGAGGGAGCAAAACATTGATGTGCAGGAGATACATCAATCCGCTGCCTCTTTCTTGCACACCCCCCGACTGGAGACCAAGCCAACTGCCCAAGCATGTGCTGACTGGGAGCAAACCAGCAACCCTTCGGTTCGCAGCCAACACTCAACCCACTGAGCTACATGAGCCACAGCCAAGTTTTTTGTTATTTTTTAATTTTAAAACTTCTTAAAAGAGGAAGCTGAAACTCCCAAATCAAAAGCCTTAACCTACCACTCACAATGTATACATACATGAAATCATCACAATGTTCCCATTAGGTAGCTTAAAAGTTTTGTCTCACAAAGCTGAAAAAAATTAAAATCTCTCTCTCTCTCTCTCTCTCTCACACACACACACACACACACACACAGCCTTAGTCTGAACCAACACTGAGACATACAGCAATGGAAGACGATCTTTTATTCATCACTCTGAGCAAAAATACAGACTATAATTATTACTTTATTTTCTCATAAAGAGAATATACTTTGTATTTACTAGACATAAAAAATTAGTTGTCAGGATCTGCTTTTGGAGAATAATCAATAAGCTCCTTATCAATGGTTGGATATTGAAACCAGGGACCATCACCTCTCGCACGCATTAATCTTCGTACTTCCAGCTCCTTTAACCTGTAGCAAATGAAACAGCAATAATGTGATTCTAACATTTCCAATTACAAATTTAATGAATTACCACCATAGAAAACAACATTCAAGAGTCTTTTGCTTTGTGTAAAGTGTAATGTCCCTCTGTAGATCCATGTGTACGCATCAAAAAGATATACACCTACAAGCAAAATTTACAACTATTTTTTTAAGTTTCTTCAAGATATTTACACTCTTAGGTATATGTGTGTAATATACCCAGAAGAGCAAATTACTTCATTCATACACATGGGACACTGGGACTCATTTCATTCTGCTTTGGCTGCCACATGTCAGAAAATAGGAGAAACACAGCTGATGGGCATCTGAGACAAGGAACACCCAGACAACTTCCCCAGGGGCAGCTCCACGCTGCCTTTTGGAGTTAGGCAGTTTGGCCCAGGAGCTTGGCTCTCATTTGCAAAAAGCTGTAAGGGAAGAGGAGCATTTCATGGGCTGGGCAAGGAATTCAGGATTTATTTTTTACTTATATTATCTTGTTTATTAGTTAGCCAACAAATATTATTTTTTGCTTTTTTTCCCATCCTCATTTAACGACATGCCTACTGATTTTTAGAGAAGAGAAGGGAGGGAGAGAGCGGGGGAGAAACATCGATTCAAGAGAGAAGCATTGACTGGCTGCCTTTTGCATGTGTCCTGACTGGGAACCGAACCCAAAACCCTCTGGTTCACAGGACGACACTCCAACTGAGCCACACTGGCCAGGGCCAAATATTGTTTTTAATCACCAAAACATTACTTGAATGGATAATCAGTTCTCTCCTCTGTCCCTGCTCTTTGTCTGGGCAGATCACTTTCACTCGAATAGTGGTAATGCACTGCCTGTCTTTAATGCCTACTATCACGGCCATATGCTGTGTCAAGTGCAAGGAATTAAAAAATGAAGATGTCTCCTTGGAGGAGCTCACATCCCCTTATTTATACTGCCTGTCCATCACCATCAGGACAGAAAACTTCTCGAGAGCAGGAACGGACTCTCATTCACCCGCCACCAGCATCACAATGAGCCTGGTCAACACCAGACAGACAATCGATATTTGTAAAGAAAAGAAGAAAGAAAAATCAGGATTAAGAAAAACATTCTCCAACTCTAAGATCTACTTACTTGTCCTCATCCTTCTTCACAAACTGAATAATCTCTAATTTATAAAGATAATTTCCTCTTTTATAGCCAAGCCTTTGTACCAACTACCACGTATTCCTGAAATAGTCCCTCTCCATCAAACATTTTACATTTTTATAGACTACATATCAATTTCTTTCATATGACTAGAAATTTATCACATTTAAATAATTCACTTTATTAATCTTAACCAGCTCACTAATCCTGTCTAGGAAAGGTTATATACCTTTGTGATTGTGTATGTAAGAGAGCATATTTATCTTTTATTTTGATTTAAATATCATTCTTTTCCTTTTCCTGTTTAGAATATAATTATCCAAGACTCAAGTAATTAAAACGTTCATAAAAGAGAACTGGTTAAATAAATTATGGTTAACCCATACGAGGGACTACTATCCACCTGGGGAAAATTGATATACAGTAACATGAAAGAGATGATAGATATACTGTTCGGTTAAAAGAGCAAGGTAAATGATTGCGTAGCATCTTCCCATTTTGTTAAAAAAAAGAATACGTGTACACATGCATAAGTTATTAAAAAATCTGGAGGATCAAAAATAAGTTATCTCTGGGGGAGTTAGTTATGGGAGACAGTTCCCTTCTATTTCATATCTTCCTTTACGCTTCAGGTTTTCAAACGCCTAAACACACACTTTTAAAAGCTGTAGGTTCTCCACGTCGCGCGTTCACAATGGCGTCTTTCCTTTGGGGACAGAAGTCAGGGCTTTGTTTTTACTTTGTTTCATTTTGAAACTGTTTAGGATCTCTAAATTCCTAAGAAATTCTGAGATCTGGACTTTCAATTGGAACTCGAAGGTGTAATATGTCTGAAGTTCAAAGGTCCAGTGTTACTGAGTTTGAGCCATACTGTTGTTTCAGGCTCTAAAATACTTAGTTCCAGTTCCATGGGGTAACTATATACACATGTAATCAGGCATCTAGAAAATAAGCCAGTCGTGTTCTTTTAATTATTTAAATATGTTTAAATATCACAGCAACGTTTACGATCTACTACGATTAAAAGCAGATGAACAGAAAGCAGATTAATAGTAGTCTGGGGCCAAGAGCAGGGGAGGAGGTCTGACGGGAAGGAACAGGAAAGAGGCTCACTTGGTGATCAAAATGACCTTGACAGTGGCAGTTACACAGCTCTATGCTTCTATAAAAATTCACTGACCTTACCACATAAACAAAACGAAAGACAAAAACCACATGATCATTATCAACAGATGCAGAAAAACACTGATAAAACCCAGCATCCATGTATGATAAAAACTCTCAGCAAAGTGGGGATAGAGAGAACATACTTCAACATAATAAAGGCCATATATAATAAACCTACAGCCAGCATCATACGCAATGAGCAAAAACTACAATCGTTCCCCCTAAGACGGGGAACAAGACAGGGATGTCTACTTTCACCTCTATTATTCAACACAGTACTGGGAGTCCTAGCCATAGCAGTCAGACAAGAAGAAATAAAAGGGATCCAAATTGGAAAGGAAGAAATAAAATGGTCATTGTTTGCAGATGACATGTTACTGTACATAGGAAGCCTAAAGTTTCCACCAAAACCCCCCCCAAACTACTAGAACTGATAAATGAATTCAGTAAAGTAGGAGGATACAAAATAAATATCCAGAAATCAGTTGCATTTTTACATGTCAATAATGAACTATCAGAAAGGGAAATTAAGGAAATGGTCCCATTCACAATTGCTTCAAAAAGAATAAAATACCTAGGAGTAAATTTAACCAAGAATGTAAAAGACCTGTATTTTGAAAATTAAAGACACTGAAGAAAGAAACTGAAGAAGATACAAGGTGGAAGATTTTCCGTGTTCGTGGATAGCAAGAATTAACACCATTTAAATATCCATACTACCCAAAGCAATCGACAGATTCAATGCAATTCCTATCAAGATACCAACGGCTTATTTCACAGAACTAGAACAAATATTCCAAAAACGTATATGGAACCACAAAAGGCCCTGAACAGCAACAGCAATCTTGAGAAAGAACAACAAAGTTGGAGGATTCACTCTACCTAATATCAAACTATACTACAAAGCTATAGTAATCAAAAAGCATGATTCTGGCATAAAAACAGACATATAGATCAATGAAGCAGAATAGAGAGCCCAGAAATAAACCATGCCTTTACAGTCAATATTTGACAAAGAAGGCAAAAGCATACACTGAGCTAAAGATAGTTTTATTCAATAAATGGTGTTGGGAAAACTAGATAGATATGTGCCAAAAAAACCCCAATTATACCACCTTCTTATGCCACATACAAGAATAAATTCAAAATGGATTAAAGACTTAAATGTTAGACTCAAACCCATAAACATCCTAAAAGAAAACACTGTCAGTAAAATCTCAAATATTTCTCATAGTAATATTTTTTCTGATATATCTCCTTGAGCAAAGAAAACAAAAGAAAAAATAAACAAACAAGACTGTATCAAACAAAATTTTTTGCACAGCAAAGAAAACCATCAACAAAATGAAAAGAAAACCCACTGAATGGAAGAACATATTCTGATAAAGGGTAAATATCCGAAGATACTTTTAAAACTGAACAGCAAAAAACCAAACAATCCAATTAATAAATGGGCAAGGGATCTGAACAGACACTTCTCCAAGGAGGACATACAGATCCCCATAGACATATGAAAAGATGCTCGATGTCACTAATCATCAGAGAAATGCAAATTAAAACCACAATGAAATATCATCTCACAACTGTCAGAATGGCTATTATCAACACATCAACAAACAAGTGCTGGTGAGGATGTGGAGAAAGGGGAACTCTTGTGCCCTGTTGCCGGGAATACAACTGGTGCAGTCGCTGTGAAAGCAGTATGGAATTACCTCAAAAAATTAAAAGTGGAGCGGCTTTATGACCCAGAGATTCCACTTCTGGGAATTTATCTGAAGAAATCAAAAACACTAATTCAAAAGAACATATGCACCACTATGTTCACTGAAGTGGTATTTACAATTGCCAAGATTTGGAAGCAGCCCAAGTTCTATCAGTAGATGAGTGGATAAAACAACTATGGTACATTTACACAATAGAGTACCGCTCAGCTGTAAAAAAAAGGAAAGAAAATTTTACCCTTTGTGACGGCAGAGATGGACCAGGAGAACATATGGGAAGTGAAATAAGCTGGTCAGAGAAAGACAAGTACCATCCAATTTCACTCATATGTGGAATCTAGTGAACAAACTGAACCAACACACAAAATAGAGACAGACTCATCGATGGAGAGCAGGCTGACAGCTCTACAGGAGGTTGGGGGAGTTGAGGGACCTACAAAGTAGAAAAAAAAGAGCTCATGGGACAGGGACACCAGTATGGTGATGTGTGGGGGTGGAAGAGGGCACAGGGGGATAATTGGTAATGGAAAAAAATACAATAAAAAAAAAACACAACTCACTGTACATTTGATTGTATGTAAACCTTATTCCAAACACCAAAATAAATCTCAGATAGGATCAAATTTAAAAGCAGCAAAAGGAAACATAAGTAACCATTAAAAACATAATTTTGGACTTACATATTTACTTATTTAGCTACTATCAGAGACCTATACCTAATGCAAAATCCCAGGAGCTAGAGAAAAAGACTGACAAACCTGACAATAATTAAATGAGTAAATACATATAAAATAACCAAAGCAATGTTACATAGCAGTGTTCAAAACATATTAGCTACTACTAACTTTTGTTATCTGAAACATAAAAACACTTCTATGTTGCAAAATATTCTACACTGTCAAAAGACAAATAACAGCCAGTAAAACATATCTGCAAGAAAAATAAAAATTAACTTAATGTACAGATGAGTAGAAAAATGAGTATTATATAGGAAAAGAAATATAAACAACCAATAGATATGTGAAAAAATACTCAACCCTACAAACTGAAATGATGAGATAACATTTCTCAACTATCTCATAAAAAAAATTTAAGTTTGATAAATTCCATTACTGGGAAATGTATAGGGAAACAGAAATCATCATGTTCTGGTGACATAAAAGACAACTCGTACAACTTTTTGGAAGAGTTCAGCAATGCACATCTAAAATTTAAAACATATAACATTTGGTTTATCAATACCATTGCTAGAAATTTATATTCCAGATAAACTGAATAAATACAAAATATGCAAAAATACACATAGGAGATATTCATCACAGCACTTTGTATTATATAAAAAAATTCTTAAAAGAGCCCTGGCTGGTGTGGCTTAGTGGATTAAGTTCCAGCCTGCAAACCAAAGCGTTGCTGGTTCGATTCCCAGTCAGGGCACATGCCTGGGTGGTGGGCCAGGTCCCCAGTAGGGGGTGTGCAAGAAGCAACCACACATTGTGGTTTCTCTCCCACTCTTTCTCCTTCCCATCCCCTCTCTAAAAATAAATAAATAAAAATCTTAAAAAAAAATTTGGAAAGGACTTAAATACTGATAATAGGAGACTGTTTAAAAAAGTAAGGGACACCATCCAGTGAAATAAATGCAGCCATTAAAAAGAATGAGGTATATACCGTTACAGAAATATCACCAAGATAGATTTAAGTGAAATGAAGACGAGGTGCAGAACAGTGTTTATAAGGGGATTCTATTATGTTAGTGTATTTTTAATGATACATAAAAATATATATTTTTAATGTATACAATTTTTTCTAGGAACATATATAAGAAATCATTAAACAGTGGTCACCTATACGGATAGGCTGGGCACAGGAGGAAAAGACTGGGAAGGGGAGGTGGGAGGAGAAGACTGCCTTGCTCTTAAGAGAATATTTTTTTTTTAAAACTACTTTTAATCTGACAGATATGATCTCGTAATTATTTCCTAGTCTCCAGTCATAGTCTCCACTCTAAACAGGCTAATTCTTACCCATCTTCATTCTTTTACATAGAGCAGCCTATATATGTAGTGTGGAAATAGTTTTACTGACCATAGTAAAGGGTTTTCTTCCCTCACCCATTGCCCCCCCCCTTTTTTTTTTACCGTAAGTCAGCCTTCTCAGCTTCAATTTGAAGGATAGCCATTGTTCGTTCATAGTTCTTTTCAGGACTATCAAAGAAAGTTCGGGCAATCCATCTTGATATAGGATGCTACAAGAGAAAATTTGTGTAAAATTAGTTTCAGAACAGTATTTTGTTTTTCCAGCTTATTATTCTTCAAAATGACAATCTCAGGTAAACCATAACACTTACTATGTGCCAACTACTTTATATCTATTTTAAATAACTTTAACCCATTAGGTAGGTACTATTTTTGTCCCTATTTTATGGATGAGCAAAACTATACAAAATTATAAAGTTATTAAGTGATTGCATCTGGACTCAAGCCAATCTGTCTGACTGCAAAACCTGTGCTGCGCAGCTGAAGTGTCTGATTTAGGAGCCAAACCCAGGGTCTAGTGATTCAAAAACTGGAGCTTTTTCTACCAGTTAGGAAAAGATAAACTAAAAGTATGGCTTATTTTAAGATTTAATAATAAAGTTCTTCCTCCCAAATACTTAATATCCAAAGTATTCGTTCAGATAATAAAACAGGATATATGAGGTCTGTCCAGTAGGTATCCAGACATATAATATGAAAAATAGAGGCATTTATTGAAGGAGATGTAAGTTATAAGAAACATTGTACATAGGACAATGATGCCTCAGTCCCCGTCAAAGTAGGCACCTTGGGACCTCACACAGCTCCCCCACTGTCTTTTCCTGAATCTCACTGATGGTCAGATAATCTCTTCCTTTTCAAAGGTGATTTTATTTTGGGGAAAAGCCAGAAGTCGCAGGGCACCAAATCTGGGCTGTAGGGGTGAGTCACCTGGGTAATTTGATGTTTCACCAAAAACTCTGCATAAGACATGATGCATGAGCAGGTGTGTTGTTGTGATGAAGCTGTCAATCACCAGTTGCCCATTGCTGCCTCCTTCGGAATCATCCCAGTAGTTTCCGTGGAGGAATGTTCAAGCTTAATGCAGAATTTGATGCAGATTCAAAGCTCTACTTGCTCAGTCATTTGGAATGTGATGGCCAGACAATACACATCCTCATTTAACAGTGTCTACTTCCCCCAAGGACTAGTACAGTGAAGTCGTCATTGTTCATCCACGCACATTCCAGTCTACTCTCCTTGGCTGCCAGGTTATATCAATGTCACGCAAACGGTTCTTGTTATATTAACAGTGGCTAGACTCTGTCTAGACAAGACTTGTACTCTAATAAGGCCACTCATTATACAATTCATTACTTGTAAAGACAAGTAATAGAACTAATTTGGGGTTTTAGTAGTAGTGACAGTATGATAAAAAGACTAACAGTGTAGGCTCTGGAGCCAAGACTACCTGGCTTTAAACAGTGGCCCTATCTCTCAAATGGGTCACTTAATCTCTTTTAAGCTTCAAGTTTCCTTACCTCTAAAGTGGGAATGATAATAGTACACCTTTTACACGGAAATGAGATATTTGCAAAACACCATAGTGCCTGCTTCACAATAGGTGCTCAATAAATAACAGCTAGTACTAGTATTGATAAAAATCTTTCTGCCCTGGCTGGTGTAGCTCAGTGGATTGAGCGCGGGCTGCGAACCAAAGGGTCGCCGATTTGATTCCCAGTCAGGGGACATGCCTGGGTTGTAGGCCAGGTCCCCAATTGGGGCCATGTGAGAGGCAACCACACATTGATGTTTCTCCCCCTCTCTGTATCCCTCCCTTCTCTTCTGTCTAAAAATAAATAAATAAAATTAAAAAAAAAATCTTTCCTATGGCATTGAATTTGGGATAAGTTGTGACTGTTATTCTGCTAGTTTGAGATGCACTGCAGTTGTCCTTTAAAAAAACCATACAGTGCCCTGGCTGGTGTGGCTGAGTGGGTTGACCGCCAGCCTGCCAAGTTCAACTGAAAGGTTGCCGGTTCAATTCCTCGTCAGGGCACACGTGTGGGTTGTGAGCCAGGTCCCCAGTTTGGGGTATGCAAGAGGCAACTGATTGATGTTTCTCTCCTTCTCTTTATTTCTTCCTTCCTTCCTTCCTTTCTCTCTCTAAAAAAAGGAAAACCTAAAATAAACCCCCATAAAGCTTAAAATAAAACAATGCAGAGAATTACCAAAAGAAGGTACTTGTAAAAAGTGAGCACAAAATGTATTCATCTACTTAATATCAAAACTGAATATAAAACTGTATCTTAATTGCTGAATTAAGACATTAAAAAGTACACTAATAAGACACCTAACATAAAGTAACTTCTGGTGACTCATACCAACCTTGTAATATTCCCAGTGTTCTGGTACATAGCCTTCTGGAATTTCTGCTAACTCAGCTTCACCTAATAAGAGAAAAGAGTGATGTTCAACTTCAGCATCAGTAGTGTATATTATTAAATCTTCACTATTTAAGTAAGAAACCAACTTCTTGTGGTTTTAAAGTGACCTTTTATTTGTATCAACAAAGATATCTAATATTTTAAATTCACTTCAACCTGGTTGACAATTCATTCATTAGATATGTTTTAGATGTCTTCTATATGTAAGACATTGTCTGTAGAATTATATGAGTTTCTCATTTTGTTTGTATATAGTATAACAAGATATAATAAAAGATATATTATTCCTTCTGGTTCTCCTTATACTAACTAGACCTAACATTTTGGGATTCAAGATGTTAGAGGTACTTTGAAAAAGAAAAAAAAAAAAAAAAGCAGCCCATTAAGTAGAATTACCCACAAAAATCTAATGTCTACTGTTGTTCACCATTCCTTTTTTCAAAGAAGATTATAATTTATGGGTTCTAAGATGTATAAAAACACTCTGCCGTCCCTCAGCCTCTCTTCCACCTATCTCTTTCTATTTTCCTTATTGTCTTGTCAAAACTGGGCTTGTGAAATGAAGAAGACAAGGCTCTTCTTCAGAAACCTTTTATGTGGCTGCTAGAGAATGGATGACCTAAAGTTCTTGGAAGGAAACAAAGATGTTTAAAAAATGTATCATTGTATACTATTATGGGTTAAGATTTGATTATTTAAAAATAAATGCCCATGCTTATGTATATTTTATTATTTAAAGAGCTTTTCCTTATCTATAATTTTTTTATTAATGTACATAGGTTTTAAAAATTTACCAATTTGGTCAGGAGGGAGGGACTTACCAATGAATACATTCACCAGAGTTATGCCAATTACCACTGGAATCCCAGTCAACAAAATGTAGAATTTCTGTTAAGGTTTAAAAAAAAAAAGTTTTCACATAACCATTTCCAAACTCTCTTTCCCCACCCTAAAATTATCCTTATTACATGATTTCCTTATATTTCTTGTAAAATAAACTTGCCAAATTGGACATGCAGCATTAAGCGACTTACTTCTGTGATTTTATTTTGTTCTAGTTTTTAAATGCCTAAATTTAATACCAAAAATGAAAGAAGAAAGGATTAATTGTATAACACAATATATATTTAAGTGATGTTTTTCATTTTTTTGGTTAAAGCAATGTAATGAAAGTTAGAAAATTTTGTATTAAGAAGAAAAGTGTATACAGAATTGTACACCTGAAACCTATATAAATTTATTAACCAATGTCACCCCAATAAATTCAATAAAAAAGAAAAGAAGAAAAGTGTAAAAACGTCAGGGTGATTTCAACCACTGCATAAAGTCTGAGTTTTGGCCACGACAAGAAAAGTGGGAGCTTAACCAAGGGAACATAAAGGGGTTTATCGAGCAAAACGACAGAGCAAGAGAAGGCCTAGGGAGCAGCCCATGCTCCGTGTTCGGGAATACTGGCAGAGTCCAGACACTCTTCCATCCTCTAAGCCCCCACTTTTTGTTACAGAACTTTGAATTAATAATGCACAGTCAATATCCTGCTTCAGTCTCTGAATCAATGTTCCTGAACAACATAGAAATAAAAATATCATATCTCAATAATGGAGTTCCTTATTTAAAGAAAAACTTCAATAGGTTCTTTGGTAACTTAAAGAATATTTTAGTAATACAAATAATTATCACCAAGTAAATGTTTCCAAAATTCAGGAAACACAGATAATTTTTCAAAACCCCATCCTCTAAGATGAAAGGAATGGCTCAACTTTTACCTACAATAAGCATATATCATCTTTTGAAGAAAAAAAGTTAACTTAAAAAGAAATCCAGTAACAAATCACACTTTACTGCTCATCTCAGTATCTTTAGAGAAAATGAAAGATGTTTTTAAAATAGGCAAGAATGTTCTTCCTACTTATATTAAGAGAGTTTAGTTCAACAAAATTTTTAACTCACCAGTAAATTCAAAAAACGCTTGTCATAGAATCCAGAAGGTTTGATAACAAACAGTCTCTTCCCATGGTCTCCACTGTGTCTCACAGGAGCTGGAAATATTATACAAGTTTTATATTGGTATACAAGTTTTATACAAGTTTCATATTGGTATACTGTTATTTTCTGAGATAAACTCAGATTATAAGAAAATGTATATACATAATGTTTAATATGAAATAAGATTTAAAAAATGCATGCTTCTTTATTTAAGTATTAAAGGCATGGCAGATAGGGTATCTTTAAACAGAAATTGGTGCACTGTTCTAAATTCCTCATTTTTACTCAATGTTAAAGAAATATCTACATAATTGTTTGAATGTGTTTCAACAACAGGCAGGAAGGTCAGATACTCTTGGTGGCTGCTTTGTTTACCCTCTGCAATAAATATTTGTGAATGCTGCAAAAGAAATAAATTATAAATTATTTCATATGAGGCAATAAGCACTAGAACTTGCTACAAAATGTAGGTGGTGTGAGCGCAGGGGGCTGGCGGTGGGATTGGGGGGGTTGTAAGGAAAGGCACATTATAGGTTGCTAGAAGTAGCAAGTTAAATGAATTTGAAATGGGTAATTGAGTGATTACACCCAAAGAGTACCTATTACTTCATGCTGTAACCCACAAAAAAGTCTACTCCATAGCCCTGTGGCATCAAGGTTTCTTTGAATGGCCTGCAAGATGGTACTCCTGGCAAGACACAGGTACTGCTACAAGAGAAGATACTACACTGGTGATGAAATGGAGCCCCCCAAAGTTTTCATACACATTTACAAAAGGCTGAATCTAAAGGGGTTAAACAAAAGTGGAAAGTTCTGCCTGGACCTCCCCTCCCCCCAATAGTTTAGTGGCTCACAAACTTAAAGTAAAAACCATTAGCACACCGTGGTTACAAAAAAAAAAAAAAAAGCCAGGTAATTTGATCTTAATCTGATGTATTAGAAGTACAAGGTCAAAACAGGAGGAGCCCCCTGCCCACCCCTACCTCCCGAATCTCCAGAGTTTGTTTCTCCCAGAGTGCAAAGTTTTAGAGGGACAACCTGGGGCATGCCCCTTCTTATGCAACCAGGATGGAAAAACACATGGAAACTGACATACTGAAAGGAAAGAACTGAAGCTGACTGGCCTACAAAACAGAAGTCTGGTTGGAGACCAGATGAGGGTCTTTAAGGAGCTAGAGAGCTGTCCCAGGACAAAGGGCATACACTATTCTGTGCTGAAGTGAAGGGAAGAACTATGTGTGAAAGAGCTGAAGGGAAGGATCAATGAGTGAAAGAATAATTTATAATTTAGAGCTTAATACAAGGAAGAAGTTTCTAACAATTTCAGTGGCTGAAATAAAACTGGACCAATCCCCCAACTCTCCATTAGGTGGCATCATAATTGGATTCAAATATTAATAAGGGGATGTTAACAAGGATTAGCATACTACAGGGAATTGACCTAGAGGATTTCTAACATCTTTTTCCTCAAAGAATCTGAATATATGGCCTATCTTAGAATAAGAAGGTGAAGGTATACCATACCAACTCAGCAGTCTCAATGGCTTCCTTCCAATTCCAAGAACTCTTTTTGGACTTATTTTCCCTTTTGCCTGGAAGCTTTTCCCCAAGATCTTTGAATGGCTGTCTCCACATATCTTTCAAAGCCAAGTTAAATGTCACCTATTCAAAGGGGTCTTCTCTGACTACATTATCCAAAGCTGGCTTGCTACTTACTCTCCTTAATACCACCCGGTTACAGGCATTCCTCATTTCACTGTGCTTTTGCACTCACAGATCCTCCACGAGTGAAGAGATTACAACTTGCTTTATTGAGATACTCATTTTATAGCAGTGGTCTGGAATTGAACCTCAGTATCTCTGAGGTATATCTGTATTTCTTTTAGAAGAATTAGCACTAAACGTAATTGTTAAAGTCCATCAGGTCAGGAACTGTCTTATTCGGCATTGTATCTCCAGTACCCTTTAGTGGCTGCCACATGGTAGGTGTTCTGGAAAAACTGTTGAATTTTCATTTCCTAAGTAAATTAAATGTTGGGAGGGCATCTTCCCCGAGTCCCTGAAACTAAATCTACTCAGAAGAGAACGTATACTCCCAACTTTCCCTTTCAATCAGATACATATATGCATGTATGCCACACAAGAGAAAGACAAAAATTAAACTTGATGTAGTTTTAGAGAAAACTGATTAGGAATGACACTAAAAATAGACATGGAGAATGTAACAAACAAAAAACTATGGAAGACTAGTCTAGCTGCATTCTAGCAATATCAATGCCGTTATTAATGTGAAATGCTTGCTTTTTTTACAGATAATTACCCTATTAAACAATTATTCGTGACATTAAATGTGCCAGAAAACTCATTACCATTAACTGTTTTGAAGTATATTGCATAGCACTAAACTATTTCCAAATATTCTGAGCCTTCATGACTTCTTTATGTATTAGGGCCATGTGCTTACAATGAAAAAATATTACAGTGAGCATTGCTTACACACAGGTAAGACTGCCAGGACGCATGCAACCCAGACTCCTTGCCCTGAAAATAAGCATCTTCCACCACTTTACAAAGAAGGTAATTCTTCAAATATTCATTAATTATGTGCAACTAGGTTTCAATAACAAATTTTTTAAATGCAAATAACCTCGGGAAAGTTCATGTTTTTGACAACTGTGGTCTTTGCGAGGATCAGATATGACACTGTAGGATTTTTTTCATGTTTCTAAGACAATAAACAAAAATAGGTCATGTCCTTTCCCTCACTCTCAGACTATTCCCAGTTAATGGCACCACCAACTCAATTAGCCACATTAAAAATCTCATTCGCCTTCCTTGCACCTACCCCTCATTCATGAGCTGTCAAGGCCTCTTGATTTTAAGACTCAGACTTCCATTTCTTTACATGCTCTCTTTACCACAATGGCTGAAATAACGAGCATCTTGCAGAATCCATCCAATATTCAGAAGCATCTTCCTAAAACACACTAGTGATGTTGCTCTTTTGCTAAATACTCTCTGCTGACTACAAAATAGTTTAGACACTTTTGCTTTATATTCATTCCCTCCCCTCACCAATTTAGTCCCAACTTCCCTTTCAAAAATCACTTTATTTTTTCAATTGTAGTCTATATTCAATACCATTAGTTTCAGAGGTAAAGCACAGTGGCCAGAAAATCATGTACTTTACAGAGTGGTCCCCCGATGCTCCCAGCACCCACCTGGGCCCATACACTGCTAGTACATTATTCACTATATTCCTTATGCTCTAATCCACATCTCTGTGACTATTTTCCAATGTCCTTTTTTTAGCCATATTACCTCTCAACAGCTACATTTCCCAAGAGACTCATATTCAGACATATCAGAAAACACACTACTTTTCTGCTTGTATCTGTTTAAACTACCCCAGAATCCAGTTAAAATGCCCCATCACCCATGTCTGAATTAACTCCATACCACTTGATTACATAATAATTTTAATACTATTCTCCTTTTTTAAAACCAAAAATATGCACACTTAAAAGGAAAAAAAAATGTGCACATCAGTCTTCAACATTAAAGTTCACTGCCACTAAGGGAAAAATTTAAGCTCATTTCTTAAATCTCTTGCTATTTGACTTTTAATACGTAATTTAATTAAATAGAGAAAATACTTTAATCTACTTGTTTTCTGAGAAAGGCTTCACTGAGGGTAAAAAAAGATAATGTGACAGTGCTAGATGTTTAAGAAAGATGTAGCCACAGGACCATGTAAAGGCTAATGCTAGTCACTCTACACAATTACCTTATACTGTAGGTTAAAATTATCATCCCTCCTCTTATTTTACAGTTCTTACAAAGCATGATCATTTCAAAATGAAATTTCTTCTAGAAATACACAAAATTACGCAGAGATACATTTCAGGGTTCTAAATACTGATCAATAGGAAAAAGATTAGTTTTGTTGTAGTTCCTGTCAACAGAGCAAGCACACTTGTAATAAATACCTTCTTTTTTTAGAGATTAAAAAAACAGGTTTCAAGCAATTAAGTGCCTTCCATGATTTGATGACTCAAGGTTACACAGCTATTAAACTGTGGAGCAGGATTTGAACCTAGGCAATCTAACGCCAGAGGAAACAAAACAAGATAACGTTCTCTACTCTCTGAAACTCACATTCTCGTAAGGGCAGAAATAAACAATAATACAATAGATTAAAACCTTTCATTGCACAGTGACAGATAAGGGTTCACACGCAAAATACCTTTGAAAGCAGGTATTCGGCTGAAACACAATAACACTCAGTACTGCTATTACATCCTTTCCTGCTCCCAGTGGAAAGGGAAGGTTACCTGTAACGATCCTTCCAGAACGCCAAGAATGGGGCGCGGGGGGGCGTGATTTTGACCTCACTTTACCTCCAGCTAGGCAAGATGAAATACTATCCTAGCGAGTATTTAAAGAGGAAGATAATTGTCATCAGAAATGGCTTACAAAGGTTTTTTTTTTTTTTAAATCAAGGAATGTTAGCAAAGCAGTTTTGTAACAGCTTCAAATTCCTGAAATTTGCTGAATTACTTTCCATCATTTCCAGCAAGTCCCTATCAAGAGCCCCTCCGCCTGTCTACAAATTACGGAGCATCAGTGGGCACCTTAATAACGTAACTTCTCATGTTGCGGGATTAAAACTCGGTTCAGGGGTAAAGTACAACCTGGTACCCGAGAGACATGGGTCTCAGTTCTGTGCCTTTTCGACCTCAGCTTCATCTGCAAATTAGCACCAATTAGAATGGCTGAATGGTTGAGTGCTTCACAAATGCCAATTAATAATTTAAACGCAATCGACCTGATTACGCCAGGAAAACCCTCAATCTCCTCACACAGCACGTCCTTCATCCCTTATCTCAAGCCCAAGCCCACAGTTTCTCCCGGCTCCCTCCGAATTCCACCAAGGTCATCCGCCAAGAGTCCTCTATCTCACCCCGCTTCCCCTGAGAGCGCCTTCTCCCAAAGCCAGCACCCACCAATAGTCTTCGGAAAGCCACGCGTGAGGAAGCCCCCGAACCCAAGTGAAGTGCCGAGGCGGCGGCCAGACAGAGCGGCCACCGCAGTGACCGAAGCCCGCCGCAGTAAACTCATAGCCGCCATGGCTACTACGGGCAATAGGAAGAAGTGGCGGGGGCGGGGGAGTAACGGGAGCCTAGACGGCCCATTTACTAGCGAGGGCAAAGTCGTAAGGCGGCCATGTTGAGTAAGGGCAAAGCCTGTTTCGGTTCTCTCTTTCCGGTCGAACGGAGGCACCGGAAGTGATGCCATTAATGGCGGAAACGAGGTTTGCTTACGCGAAAAAATGGCTGCAGCCAGTTTAGGTATTCTTTGCAGAAAAGCGTCAGCCGTCCTAAAAACTTCCAGGTCGTTAATAAGTTCTCAGTCCCCGGCAGGCACAAGGTAAGTGTTGTGAGGAGTAGGTTTGTTCACCTCTCCAACTTTGGCCCTTGTTTGGTTGCAGAGATGATGAGAACAAATCAAGGATGGAAGGGCCCCCGGGTTGGCCTTTCCTAACTCTGCAACGAATGAATGACTTTATACAAGTCGCCCACCGCGACATTTCCGTCCCTGTGTCATTTTGTTGCCACCTACTGTGGACTAGGCAGTAGTTGCAGTCTGTAGGTGCCCAGAAGTTGTTGAATTCAAGCTAGAGTTATGGAAGTATCCAGTTTGCCTGGGTGAGTTTGGAAGAACTTCACTAAAGAGCTTTTGGCTGTGGAGCAGAAAGCTGTGACGGGCTTGGATGAATGGAAAAGAAGGGGCTTTTCTACTTCTGGAATATATCACAAGGTTATTGTTCAGTAAATGCTGAGTAAATAAATGAAATTAGCCAAATAAATGAAAAGTTGCCCTTGCAGGTGGGAGAAAGGAACATCCTGCACATGGGTCATTATTTCTGGAAAGTCAGCTTATCATTTTTTACTTTAGGTGGGTTTCCTCCCTTTTATTGGCTTTTGTCTATGAAGATTTGAATTTTATAAATAGTTGAATATGTCTTTTTTTGTTTTTTACCCCAAAGGAAGTAATGTTTGTGCTCTTAAATCTAGCACCATTATTGAGTTTCTATTATGTTACAACATTACTTCATACTAACTTCAGAGATAAGCAATATTTTTTTTTCATTTTGTAGCGGCTCAGAGGTTGTAACTTGATCACAAGGTGGCAGACTTGAATCAGTTGTCTAGTTATCCTTTTTCCTTAAAAATTAATTATAGATTTTATTATTATAATAAAATAAGTTTATTTGCAGACACTTTGGAAAGTAGGGTAAAGTATTTTGAAGAAGAAAGTAAAAATCACCCTCTGTCCGGTGTGACTCAGTGGATTGAGTGCCCATCTGCTAACCGAAGAGTGGAAGAGTCGCCAGTTCAGTTCCCAGTCTAGGCACTTGCCTGGGTTGTGGGCCAGGTACCCAGTAGGGGGCGCATGAGAGGCAACCACACATTAATGTTTCTCTCCCTCTCTCCCTCCCTCCCTTCTCCACTCTAAAAATAAATAAATAAAATCTTTTTAAAAAGTAAAAAATAAATCAACTTAAAAAAAAGTAAAACTCAACTATAATTCCACTAAGAGATAAACAGATTTCCCTTCCTTTTTAACTTTGCATATACACACATACATGTAATTTTATTGATTGATTGATTGATTGATTGATTGCTTTTAGAGAGAGAAAGGAAGGGAGACAAAGAGAGAGAGAAACATTGATTTGTTGCTCTGTGTATTTATGCATTCATTGGTTGATTCTTGTATGTGCCCTGACCAGTGCTCAAACCCACCCACAACCTTGGAAAATTGGGTTGACGCTCTGACTAGCTGAGCTACCTGGCCAGAGCCCACATAAATGTAATTTTGAAATAAAATCAGGGCTATATATACATATATGCATTCTTGTGCTACCCCTGTTTCCCCAGCTTTTTGTTTTTAAAAATTTCAGACCAACCGAAAAATAGTAATAGTACCAAGAATAACCATATACTCCTTATATTAATCAATTCTTAGCATTTTGTTACGATTTTATCTGCTTATATCCATGTGGGTTTTTTTTCTGAACTGTTTTTTTAAATCCTCACCCAAGGATATGTGTGTTGATGTTAGAAAGAGAGGAAGGGATGGAGAGAGAGAGGGACACAGAAACATAGATGTGTAAGAGAAACATCAATTGGTTGCCTCCAGTATGCACCCCGACTTGGGATTAAACCACTATCTACGTATGTGCCTTGATGGAGAATTGAACCCATGACCTTTTGGTGTACCAGACAATGCTCCAACTAACTGAGCCACCCAGCCAGGGCTTTTTCTGAACTATTTGAGGCTTGTCAGAATCGCAAACATCGTAACATTTCAGCATATATCTCCTAAGAACAAGAACAACATCTTAACCACAATACTGCAGTGATCACACTGAGGAATTTAATATTGATACACGACTATTATTCCACTGCTGTTATCTAGCATATAGCCCAAATTCCGCTGTCCTCAGTATTTGGGGACCAATCTGCCTGGCAATGGCAATTGTAGCTCAGCCGTATGGGAAAGCCCATATGTGCATGGTGGCACGTAGGATGCCAAACCCATGGATCGGTTCTCTTGTGGGAAATCAGGCCTGCATTATACCTAGGCTGCTTTGTGACTTGCTCTTGGCTAAAACTCTCTCACCCTGGATTGAGGCAGCGGATGCTTGCTGTGTATCTTTAAAGTAACTTCCTGAAGTCTGTGCTAATTCTCCCAAGGACTGAAGTATAACCAGACCAATTACTCTTATCATCCCCTTGCATTTGCAACATTCCTTCTTTGTTAATCTCTAAGAAGTAATCTGTAACAACCTTTCCATTGCTATGTGTAAAAAGTAATTACTTAAAGCAAACCCAAGTATAATGAATGAAAACCTTCTTTGATATATGCTATGGGAAAGCCAATAAAAGCCTGTCAAGGCAAGGGTCGGGGCACTCTCATCTTGAGCGAGTGGGCGTGCAGTCCCCTTTTTCTCCACAGGATTTATGTAGTCCCTGTGCATTTATTTACAAATCAGCCACAGCATACGGATTCTGCAGGACAGGATCCGTGACACTCAATTGTCCTGGTAGTTTTTTTTTCTTTTTATTCAGTGTCCAAACAATGGTTGTTCTCTGCATTTGTTGTCATGTCTCTTTAGTCATAAATCCAGAATGGTTCCTTTATTTCTTTCATGACACTGACATTTTTTTATAAGATCAACCTTTTTAGAACATCCCTCTATTTGGGTTTGTCTGAATGTTTCTTCATGATTAGATTCAGGTTAAATTTTGTTGGTAGCAATACAACACTGGGACACACTTCACTATTGTATTTTAAATTATTTTATCTAGGTCATTAAATATTATTTAAAAACATGATTTTAAAATTACTTCATAATATATTGTCATACGGAGACAATAATTTTTTAAAGCATAGTTGCACATTTACATTATCAGCTTTCTTATATCACATACGAGCATAATGATAATACTTAATAGATGTTTGAATTTACCAGTTCTCAGCTATGATAACTTCTTTGGTTGAAATTTCTAAATGTGGACTTAATGGGTTAAGGGAAGAAGCATTGCAGCCTTTCATACATGTTGCAGAATTAACCTTCACAATATTTTTAATCTACTCACATACCCACTAGCAGTTTATGAAGGACCTACAAATGATTCCTGGAAATATAATTATGTAAATAGATTACCTCTGAGATTATAGGGTAGCAACATCTACAATGCAATATTTTCAATAATTTCTAAAGTATTTTATAAGTTTATTGTTTCTTGTGCCAAAACCATGAGTAAGTTTTTTAACATTGTAGGTAAGGAAATTATTCCATTTATTGCTTATAAAATTCAAATGGAAAACTTTAATAACTTGTTTATGTATGTTCTGTTGCAGGTTTTCTCTTAATTTGTTGCCTAAGAATACACCAAATGTCACAGCTTTACAACACTGTAGAATACTTCATACCACATTGTCAAGGAAAGGACTGGAAGAATTTTTTGATGACCCAAAGAATTGGGGGGAAGAAAAAGTAAAGTCTGGTGAGATATTTGGGTTGGTTGATATTAAATATAGTTATTGAATCATCCATGTTTATCCAGTTTAAGGAATTATTTAGGTGTTTCCATTTTCAATTTCCTTTGGGAATGTCTATTAGTGAAAATTCAAAGGACAATATAATAGACTTCATTGTTCCTTGGCAGCTTGGCAAAAGGTTTAGAATAGGAGTAGGCTGCATTCTTAAGTGGTGTTTGGGGTTTATTTTAGATTTTATTTTTTAAGAGATAATTGAAAATTAATTTATAATGATATAAAGTATTTTGACATTAGACTGTGAAAATACATTTTTTTTAAATACATTTTATTTCTATTTATTTTTAGAGAGAGGGGAAGGGAGGGAGAAAGAGAGGGAGAGAAACAGCAATGTATGGTTGCCTCTCACATGGCCCTCACGGAGACCTGGCCCGCAACCCAGGCATGTGCCCTGACTGGGAATCGAACCAGGACCGCTTGGTTCCCAGCCCGCGCTCAATCCACTGAGCTACACCAGCCAGGGCTGAAAATACATTTTTATAGTTATTTTTTAATGCTATCGCCAGTCTCATTACTCACATTTTCATGTGTGTTATCTAATTTAATCCTAGTTATATTTTATACTGTAATATAATAAAGCTATTAAAAATTTCACAGATAAGGAAACTGGTTTAGAGAGGTTAAGTAATTTGCCAAAGGGTACATAATTGGAAAACTATTTCGTGTTATGAATTTATCATTTTAATAGGAGCTGCATGGACCTGTCAGCAATTAAGGAACAAAAGTAATGAAGATTTGCATAAACTTTGGTAAGTATACTGAGTACATGAATATCTAGGTGTTTGAAGCAGTTACAGTATAACAGGGAGGTATAAACTTTATGTGATATAAGAAATCGAGTAAAGTGGTTTGTCTCACAGTACTGTAGATGTTATATAAGACCATTACAGATTTTATAAATATGACAGGTTAGATTATATTAAGAAAAATGTACCAGAGTTCTCAAGTAGTTGGGAGTTTAGAAGTTTTACTATAATTGCTACCAGTCATACTACACCTGTGTAGTAACAATTTCAGTAAACTAATGAAATGGAGAAGAGTTGATCACATTTAGGCCTTCCTCCTTTCTATTACGCTTTGCATGGTCTGGAATCTTTAGCTCATTTGCTTTGGGGAAGTGTGTTGGAGGATGCATTTAATTGGCAGTTTAAGTAAATTATCTGGCAGTTTCTCCTGATGAATTAGAGTTGAAAAGATTTAAGAAAGGGTTTTATTTTTAATTGACTATATATATATATATTTTCTTTTTATTGAGGTAGAATTGATATACTACTATATTAGTTTCAGGTATACAATGTACTGGTTCAATATTTGTATATATTGCAAAATGATCATCACAGTAAGGTCAGGTAACATCTACCACCATACAGTTAGAATTTTTTTTTTGCCCTGTGATGATAAGTTTTGATATCCACTCTCTTATCTACTTTCAAATATGCAGTCCAGGATGATTGACTATAGTCACTATGCTGTACATTACATCCTGTGACTTGCTGGTTTTAAAACTGGAAATGTGTACACTTTCACCTCCTTCACACATTTTGCTCCCCATCCCCCCAACATTAACTGACAATATTTAGCCAAAGATATGTCTTATTTGGACTTTACTATGGTTTTTAAATTGGGTATTTTACACAGAAATAAAGATTTCTGGCTCCTCTTTAGTCATCAGACCTCTGATCTGGCAGCACCGGGCCCATATTCCTACAGCTGGCCAGTCTGCGTAGCCACTGCCCGGTCCAGATGGATCCTGCACACCAGTTCTTACCCATCCCGTTGTCTTTTACCCAGCCCACCTTACTCATACTTGTTATTCTTTAATTATTTTTAAATTAAATAACCACTGACAATATAGGTTTATCGTGTGACACAATAAGAAATATTTGGTTTTTGTCTCCATTCGTTGACATATAGTTCCTAAATTCCTTGGTATTTCCTGAGTGATAGGCGTATCTTTTGTTCAAATTAGGCAGCTCTTGGTAGGGGGCGCCTCAAAATGGAGGTTGGCCACCAGAAAGACCAAGGCATGATTACAGGGTGAAACTTTCAGGCTCACCACCGCCCTCACCTTTGGGGAGGGGGCCAGGTACAGGAGACTGAGTTCAGTCACCAGTGGTCAATGATTTCATCAACTGTGCCTACACAGTGAAACCTCCAAGGTGATGAACACGGGGAGGTGCTGGGAGGGTGGCATAAGAAAGCACTCTGAGAAAGCACAAAAGCTCAGCACCCCTTTGCATGTGTCTTATTCTATGCATCTCTTCATTTGACTGTTTCTGAGTTGTCCTTTGTAATAAACCAGTAATAGTGAAGTGCTCTCCTGAGTTCTGTGAGCCAGTCTAAGGAGGGATCATTAAACTCCCACCTTGTAGCTAGTCGGTCAGATGTACGGTGGCCCTGGAACTTGCTGTTGGTGTCTCAACTGGGGGATAGTGTTGTGGGACTGACCTCTTGAATCTGTGAGATCTGGTGCTAACTCCAGGTAGTGAGTGTCGGAGAGTTGGAGAAGTGGTGTTGGAAAAGACAACTCATTTGCTGTCGAGAAGGGGGAAAAGCCTCTCATTAGGTGTCAGAAGTATTATGTTTTAAACAACACAGATTTATTATAGAAAAATAAGTTGTATTAAAAATAAGATTTGTAGGTTTTGCCAAAAGCACTGTTACTGTGAGTTATTAGTAAAGGATAGTTAGGGCTCTTGCAATATTCATCATGTCAAAAACTAAACAATTTATCTTCTGCCATTGCTTCCCCCCAAATTGTCTCCTTCCATAGCATGAAGTACCTCAGTTCCTTTGTTTCCTGTTCAGTGCCCTCCACATTGATTTCCTTTCCTTTCTTCCAGCTCTACTTCTTAATCCAACAGTTATTCAGAAATCTACCCTCACTTCAGCTTTGCCACTCAGTACCTTTGATTTTGCTTTGCTTCGCTTCCCGTCCATTCTAGCAAATCCCATCTCTGCGAAGCTTTTCTCAGTCATCTTATCTAGAAGAAACGTCTCCTCTCTCCCACTTAATTCTTCTGGTACTTGTTGTCGCTACCACTCAATACACAACATCACATTGCAGTTTTGGAGGCAGCCTAGGAGAGTGAAAATAGAGTAGGTTTAGCACTCAGAGAGTCCAGGATTTCTATGTACTCCAGAATACCCTACTTCTCTCAGCTTAGTTTCTTCATTTAGAAAGTGGAAATAATGCTAATCTCAAAGGGTTGTTGTAAGAATTAAATGAAACTTAGGTAAAGTGTTTCACACATTGCCCGGCATGCAATAGGCCCCTCTCTCCACTTTGAATAGGGACTATATTTTATGCTTTTTTGTAATTAGCACATAATATAACATGTAGCACATGGAAAATTTATTTAACAAATGAGTAAGAATAGATAATAGCTTTGTTTAAAGGATTATTCTTTGTAATGATACTCTGCTACAAGGCTTTTGAGAACAGATCATTAATTTTTATGTCAAAAATCACAACCTTATTAATGTTATCACAAAATAGCATCACAGGCTTTGTGTTCTTTGATGTAGGTATGTCCTGCTGAAAGAGAGAAACATGCTTCTAACTCTACAGCAGGAGGCCAAACGGCAGATACTACCAATGCCAAGTCCGGAGCGCTTAGAAAAGGTCAGGCATGGGAAGCTGACTGTTTTGGGGGTAAAGTTAACAGGAGTGAGTGTATGGTTCCTGTATTTCCTGTCAAGTAGATTTTTCCTACTTCTACTTGATTTTTAGTAAATTTACAGAGTTGTGTAGCCATCACTAGTGTAATTTTAGAACATTTCTATCACCTCAAAAAGGAATCTCATGCCCAACGGCAGTCACTCCCCATTTCTACCTGCAGCCCCCAACATATGCGTGGACATGTGTCTTTACTTCTCTTGGATAGACACCTACGAGTGAAATTGCAAGCTGAATGGGAAATCTATGTTTAATATTTTAGGAACCAGCAAAACTGTTTTCTAAATTAGCTGCACTACTTTACATTTCTGGTTCTAGCTTAGACATTTCCTTGCCCACTATATCAAATTTTATTTATGCATTTTTTTTAAAGATTTTATTTATTTATTATTTTTAGAGAGAGAGGAAGGGAGGGAGAAAGAGAGGGAGAGAAACAGCAATGTATGGTTGCCTCTCACATGGCCCTCACTGGGACCTGGCCTGCAACCCAGGCATGTGCCCTGACTGGGAATTGAACCAGGACCCTTTGGTTCCCAGCCCGCACTCAATCCACTGAGCTATACCAGCCAGGGCATATTTATGCATTTTTTTTATTCTGGTAAAAACGTATAACATAAAATTGACTATTTTAATCATTTTTAAGTGTATAGTATGGTAGTTAAGTATATTTACATTGTTGTGAAAAGGTCACCTATTTTTTAAGTTAGGGTTTTTTACACCATTAAAAACAATCCCTTGGATTCCTTATTCCCTTTCCTAGAGGTAAACAGTCATATGTGCTATTTACCTACCAGAAGTTTTCTCTTCACGTAGAAAATCTGAGCTAAATAGGTTTTTATTTAAATGAAACTAAACTTTAAAAAAATTACAAAAAGTGATATTACAGATACTCATATATACCTGTGCCAACAAAGATTTTTAGGATATTTTTGACAATGATTCTTTGACAAAAATACTCATAGAGGTTTTCTGTAGCATAATCTTTACCTGTTCTCTTTGGAATTCTGTTGTAGGTGATTGTTGAAATTATGTCTTTCTGTTCTGTTCTCAGGTAGTAGAATCCATGGATGCATTAGATAAAGTCGTACAAGAACGAGAAGATGCTCTAAGACTTCTTCAGACTGGTCAAGAAAAAGCTAGACCTGGAGCTTGGAGAAAAGACATCTTTGGAAGAATCATCTGGTACATAGTTTACATTGTGGCTTTTCTAAGACTAAAATGGAAGTCCCATGCCTCTTCCCCTGTCCAATATCTTTTAAGAAAATTCTCATTGTATAAAGTATATTAGATAGACTAAAGGTACACCTAATATGAACAGAGGGCCCCAGACCTTTTGCAACTCCTGGATGTGAACAAGGTAGATTGAACCGGCAGTGCAGGCATCCCGTTCTCATGATTCTGTAGGTACCTTATAACAGTGGTTCTTAACCTAATGTGAATCATACGGTCCTCTGAGGGTTTGATGAAAGTTATAGATCCTTTCCCCAGGAAAAATGTATGTGTGTACCTGTAATTCAGAGGTAGTAAATGCCATGAAGCCAATTTGAGGACACATACCTGTCTTCTGCCCACTAAGTACCTGGGACTAATAGACAAGGTTTTCGAGGCGTAAGGCCACATGAACCAGGACAAGCCCTAGTCCATGTCATGAGACAATTCAATCCTGCCTCCTACGTCCAGTTCCCAGAGTCCTGCCAGACTTTGGGAAAAGGTCTGATGATAAACTTTATAATGCGGTATAAGTAATTTAATTACTTATATTAATTCCATTTAGGTTGAGCTGCCAAAAGGAAACATCATTAATGGAATTGTAAACATTGGTCAGTAAAATGGAGAAGGCATTTTGGGTGGTTGGAGACCTTCCCTATACTTTTGAAGTTACATCGCATAATAGCACTTACTTATTTGTAGACTTCTTTAATGAAGTTTGGGGTAATGGGGCTGCTTAGAGCCGCATTTAGGGGAATAGCCATACTGTATTTAACCATGTAATCCAATACAGAAAAGACATAAATTGCTAAACTCTGACCTGTTTTATACTCTACTAATTTTTACTTGCATTAGTCTAGTTGAGGTCAGTTAGGAAAGGTGAGGTTAAGGAGAGAATCTGTGTCAATTTTAGAATCTCTTAAGGATGCTATTCTCTTCAAGAGTTTTTTATTTTGATTTATTGACAGCATAGTCCAAAGAAGGCTAAAACTCTATCTGTTTGAAAACGTATTAAATATTTTCTAAAAGGTGATACCTTTTTGCTTTCTCGGCAGGCACAAGTTCAAGCAGTGGCCTATACCTTGGCACCTAAATAAGAGATACAACAGGAAACGATTCTTTGCAATGCCTTATGTGGAGCATTTTGACAGGTGAGCACAAGCACCCTTACTAATGAAACTGCTTTACATCAGATGACATGCATTGAGCTTTTACATAAATAAATACATGTTCATCGTAGGAAAAAAAAAACCAGAAAAACCAGGTAAAAAAGAAATTAAAGTCTTAAATAACCTCACCATCCAGAAATAGTCTTCTATTAACTTTCTAGTATATATCCTTGCAAAAGTTTTCTTGCCTTTCTGTTCATCAACCTATATGTTAAGTAGATGCTTAAGTTTTTCTGTAACGTTTAAAGGTCCAGACACTTTAGTTGCAGAAAATGTGAGCTAATGTTATTGCAAGGTTGATGAAATTAATCCCCCAAACTTTCATTGGAAGGGAAAAGAATTGCAAGTTTGTGGTTTCCAGGGAAAGGGTGCCACTTACCTCATGGCTGTGGCTACCAAAAAGCACCAGGGTGGGGGATCTGCGGGGTTACTGGCTGAAGGTTCTAGAGATCAGAATTCACGGCAGGAAAACAGCTGGGACTTTAAAGGAGAGATCCTCGCAGCATAAGAATCACAGCTTTTAACAACTGCCTTAGTATGTTCTACTTTCATTAAGAGTTCTTTAAAAATTGACTCTCTCCCAAAGGCTTGTTTCCATACCACAAAATAAAAAACTTATAAAAATAATTTAACCAGGAATGAAATATATCTTTAAACTGATTTTTAAGGTACTTTAGTGTACTTTAGAATCACAGTTTAAATTTTTTATTTACCCCACCAAACTAGCCACTTCTCATTTCTAGTTTTATCTATTGTGGTGGTTGTGTGATTTATAATAGGAAATATATGTTTACTTTGTGCCTGTTTCTGTCATAGAGCTCCTAAAACCTTTCTTAAGTGTTGCTACAACATTTCTCAAGTGTTGCTACAAAAAAATAAAAAGAAAAGGTGTCTTTTATGTTAATGAATGACTTTTGGAAAGCACTTAGGGTTGGGGGCTGGTTGCCCGGGGAACTAACCTTGATCAGGTGATTGAAATTTTCATTGCCACCCCTGATTTCTGGGGAGGGGAAAGGGACTGGAAGTTGACACAATTGTGTCAGTGGTCAGTAGTTTAACCAGTGTGCTTATGTGATGGAGCCTCCATAAAAAGAAAACCCTAAAAGCATAGGGCTTGGAGAGCTGGTTTGGTGAACACTTGGAGCTTTGGGGAGAGTGGTGTGCCTCAACAGGACGTGGAAACCACCCTTTCCCCAGACCTTGCCCTATGTTTGTCATCTGTCTGGCTGTCCCTGAGTTACATCCTTTTATAACAAATTGGAAATCTAGTGTGTAGACAGGTTTCCAGAGTTCTGTGATCTGCTCTGCTAAGTAATCAAACCCCAGGAGAAGGTTGTGGTAACCTTTGATTTACAGCCAGTTGGTCAGAAGTACAGTTAACAACCGGGAATTGCAACTAGTGCTTGAAGTCCAAGGAGGGAGTTGGTCAGAAGCTCAGGTCACAGCCTCTGACACTCTCTCTGGGTGGGTAGTGTCCGAATTGAGTTGAATTCTCAACACCCTGGTGGTGTCTGTGGATTGCTTGGTGGTGGTGTGGGAAACCCCCACACCCACTGGAATTGGATCCGGAACCCCTTCATTTACAGTATATCCATTATTAGTTGATATTAAATATTACTCATCCTCTTCAACACCAGTACTCTAGATTCAGGCATTCTTTAATTTCATTCTTCCTGCAAAATCTCTCCAGGATCTGTCTGTCTTACTCCCACTCACTCTGCCTCAGAGTACGGTCCCTCTTCATCAGATTGAACTGTTGAACATCTTCCTTACTTGAGTCCATTCAGATATTGCTTCCTCATTTTCCTCAGACTTTTTTTTTAAAGATTAATTAAAAAATTTAATTTATTTTTAGAGAGGGAGAAGGCAGGGAGAAAGAGAGAGAAACATCAGTTGGTTGCCTCTGGCCCACCCCCAACGGGGGACCAGGCCACAACCCAGGCATGTGCCCTGACTGGGAATCAACCCAGGGACCTTTCTCTTTGCAGGATGACGCCCAACCAACTGAGCCGCGCCGGCCAGGGCTTCCTGCAATGTTTTTTATCACGTCATGGCTATTCAAAACCTTAAAACAATAGCTTCTTGTCTACAGGATAAAATCCAAACCTCTTCCTACCCAGTGCGGCTCTCACAATTCAGCCTTAGCCTCTTATCCTTCATCAATCTCACACCTTTCTCCTGGTTTTCTAAACATATTGCTCATTTTCTCCTCTTTTACTGTTCATACAGCTTTGAAATCTCTCCACGTAGGCCCACTTTGAGACCCAGTTCAGATGCTAAGTGATGGAAGAAACCTGACTGCACTAGGTCTTTTTTCTCCAGGCCTAATGTGCCATTTGACCCTTCCGCCTCTCAGTCATGTGAGGTGACACTGTGAAGAGCATGGTTTTAAAAACAATTCGAAAAATTATGAGTCCAGTGTTACTTTTATAGGCTTTATACATATTCTAGTTACTCTTTTTTTGAAACTACCTTTTTAAGCCTTACCTTCAATGCATGCAGCATAATCTGCATAATCTGAATATTCTTAGCTATAGCAAACCTTTTCTTTCAGAGGTTTATTTCTTATAAATGGCCAAAATATAGTTGGAGCAAAGATTAATGAGTAGAATGGGTTATTTGATATCAACTTTGATTCGTCTTACGTTATAATTTATAAAGTAGCTTGTATCTCTTTTTTTTTGTATATACACATTGTTTTTACCCAAATATAATCCTTCTCTCCAGTTTCTGCGACCACCATAGCACTGGCATATTTCAGTTATTCAGTACATGTCTTTGGTATTAAATTTTATGTGTTTATGCCTACTGATCAGTAAAATATCCTCCAAAACATTAGCTTCAGTACTGTGGAGGCTTGGCATCCATGGATTCATCATTTACAATTTTGGTAATTCCTACATCACCATAAAGGTCAACATAATTTAGCTGTGGCATAAATGCCTCATGCCCTGGATTGCTAACGTGTACAAGCAAACTCACTTAAGAGTGGTCTGTCCTGGCCGGCTGGCTCAGTTGGTTGGAGTGTTGTCCCATACACTGGTTTGACTCCTAGTCAGGGCACACACCCGGGTAACAGGTTCAGTCCGTGGTCAGGGCACATACAGGAGGCAACCAGTGTTTCTCTCATGTTGATGTTTCTCTCTCTTCCTCTCTCTCTCTAAAATCAATCAAAACATATTGAGTGAGAATTAAAAAAAAAAAAAGTGGTGAGTCTAACTAGCACCTAAGCATCGTCTCTAAACATGGCTTTATTCTCCCTCTAGGGGAAAGGATATGCTAGTCTGAGTGCCATTTGAAATTAGGGAATTCCCAAAAGTCTCAGGATATATTTCAGGATGTAAAAAATTTAATGTATTCAATAAAATTACAGTGTTTTTAAATAAGGTAGAGAAACCATTCTTTTACAGGGTCAGAAGATCTGTTCATTTTAGACAGGAAATAAGGAGAACTGCTGCAGGGTTACATACACTTTTGATTTCATGTACATCTGTGATTTGTGTAGGTTTACAGTGATTATTCAAGGTTAATAAAATACATGACACAGCTATTATAGAGACTGGCATGATTCAGGCCTTAAATAAATCGGTATAAATTACTGTTATGCTTTTCTTACTCTAGACTGAGACGTGAGAAACAAGCCCGTATCCAAGCAAGGAAGAAAAATTTAGAGAAAAAGAAAGCGGAACTACTTCAGGAAAAGTTTCCACATCTTTCTGAAGCCCAGAAATCAAGTCTTGTCTAAGATGTCTGAACTCTTAATTTACCATTTTGTTTTTCTTAGATAACAATCTGTATAGAAAAGTAACTATGTTAAGTGGTTTATAAAGAAATTGTAGTTTTAATCAAACAGCTGTGTTGAGTGTTAATATGGCATGCTAATTCTGGAAGTGGTCATGCTTTTAAAAATCAGGTATAAAATTCAGATTAAGTTTTCATTTTATAAATCATGACATCTAAGCAGACTTCAATATCACTTGTATCTTTAGGTGGGAAAGTAATGTCAACATATACAGCAAAGGCAATTTGGTTACGTTTTAATAATAATTCATAGGATATAAAGGTGTGGATACTGCTGTTAATTTCACTGAAAATACTGATAAATACAGTTAGTACTTAAAGTAGCAAGTCAACACAACAGTCCAAAAATGTATTTCTGGAATGGCTAATAATTTTTATTTAAATTTGCAAGCCTACGGTAAAGAGAGCATAGGCAATAAATTTTATTCATCAATAAAAAGCAGTTCTACCAATCCACTGATAATATACTAAGCAGAGTTTGAAAGCCTTTGACTGAAAGCAGAATATTTAGAGAAAATAGACATTTATACAAAATTATAAAATGCTTGTAATAAGAATAAAGTACATTTCAAGGACAGCACAACCTAATTTTATTTTATACAGCCAGTTAAAGTCTTAAAAAACTTTAACTGGAAATTGAAAAATGCAAAAATATATAAACATTCTACAAAAGATGGTCATCTTTTCCTGAGTGTACTAAAGCTATGAAACGTAAGGAGACAGGGAGGTGGAGCAGTGGGAATACTTTTCAAGGGCATTTCCTTTCTACACACTGCTTCCCTCCTTCTTCATATTCTTGTTTGGAAATCCACATCTGTTGAAAGGTGCCCTGTAAAATGGAAAGAAAAGTTATTTATATGATTGTCCTTTTTTATTACAACATACTTTTTCTTTTAATATTTTTATTTTCACAACTCCAAATTTTTTAATAATTCTTAAACCTCCTCCCCGCAAATAGTATTCCATTATTCTCATTATTTCTGCCCTCCTCCAGAAACCCCACGGCGCTACTGAGGGTTAGAAGGATCAGGGTCTCTTTGGCCAGTGGCATTTGCCTACGTGGGTGTGAGAAGCGGTGGCTGGTGGGTCTTGGCAGCGGGTTACTCTTGTACAGTGAGAGTGCACCTCCATTTACCACCTGGGGAGATGGCATTTGCTGTGTTCACTGTGCGGCCACTGCGCAATGCCCTGCTCTGATGTCCTACAGCATGATTTCAGGCACAGGACATTTCTGTGGGTTCACACAGAATCGCTGCTTGTGGTGGATGATCTGCTTGGTGGTGCTGCCTGCAAATCTTTCCAAAGGACCTACACCAGCCTCACTGGTCATTTAATTTGAATTGCATTAAATCCATCAATGTTTTAGAGGGCAGTTGACATCTTTATACACTACTGAGCTTTACATTCTAAGTGTATCATTTATTCCTACATTGGTTCTTTACAGAGTTTTCATGAAGTGTTATTTTAATCATTAAAGTCTTAGGTACATATTTGTATAGATTTATTTCTAGTAGTTTATTATTGCCTGACATTTTGGATGGTACTTTAAATTTTGTCCTGTTTATAGGATTCAGTTGACATACTGTATTGTTATCAGTTGATTCTATTATTTTGAGCCTGGAACTTGGCTCAAACTGTTAATATTCTAATAACTTTTCTGGACATTGTTTGTGCTTACTAATTTGAAAATTAATAAAGTTCATGGTTATCATATAAAAAAACAAAGCGCTCATCAGAACTAGGATAAAGTTTTGCAA
>PVJI01015240.1:0-41781 GCA_004026765.1 Micronycteris hirsuta | reverse complement strand
GGTCTGAAATCTTGTTAGGACACACCTTCTTGGGAGATTTTGTGCTTTTTCTTATTTCACTCGGGTCAGATGAGACAGAGAGCAGTTTGCTGGTTCAAAAGCACTAAGGGAAAAATGACTGAATTGCAGATTTAGCCTCCGGGATTGGAGGGCTGGGTTCAGATGTCAGGACCACTCCAAAGCCTGTGGGATGATTTGGACCTAATTAACAGCAGATAGCTATATCTAAAAATCATCTCATAAGCTGTAAAGTCAGTTAAATGTAATTATAACAGTGAAGACTACAGAGTGTAGCCAATGGACTGATGAATATCACTTTTACAGGACAGAAAAAAAAAGAATAAAAGATGAGAAACATTGTTTGTAGAGGCTTGGGTTCAGTAAAAAAAAAATACAAAGCTGTGTGTCTTGTATATATTTTATTTCTAAATGTCTTTAAAAATAGAAGAAAGAAGCATTGACTTTGTTAAGCTCAGATCTCCCTGGCACTCAGAACCCCTGGGGTAACTGCAGGTATTTCGTCCAAGTTTATCTAGGAAGGTATTCCTTTATGAGTGAGAATTTTTGATACCCAATGTTATCATGGCGTCTCTGATTACCCTTGCATGTTATTGTTTTGTTTTGTTGTATTTTATTCATTTATTATTTCATGTAGGTTTCAGTTGTACGTTTCTGTGATTCATGACCTGTGTGTTGCATTGTGCCCCCACTACCCAATATTATATTTTGAATATTCTTCATAATACTTAAAGAGGATTTTTAATCTATTATGTTACAGTAAAATATGTAGATTATAGAAGTATTCATAACTCAGATTTATTCAGAAATGGTGACCAGCGTACCCAATTCTAAGGTATAATTATCCCTAGGGTTACATTTTATTGTTTAATTATCTCAAGGTATCAGTTCAACATTTCTCCCTTGAAAATTTTATTTCCTTTCCACCAAAAAGTTCTGCTAAGTGCTTCACGGGATGTAGAGGTGATCAAGACATAAATCCTGCACCAAGAATATTAGAAAACATTTATCTAGTCTATCAACAAATATTTATTAAATCTCTACATTGCAAAAGGGACTAATTGACCTAGAGAGACGATCATGAGCAAGATGGGCAAGATACTTACTCTCACGAAGATTACTTTCTAATAGATGGCTCACTCAGATACACACATTAATACTGATTATGCAAAGCAGAGTATAATACCTGCCAGAGTTATAAAGGTCAAAAAAGAGTCTCATCTCAGTGGAAGTACTTGGAAATATTTCAGAAAATGCTGGAACTTGAAGTATGGGTGTTTTGAGGATGGGTTTAGAAAACAGATAAAATGTCAAGAAGTAGCCATTGACAGAAACTGTAGAAGAAGTTAACGTGTTCTTTTTTGTTTGGGTGGAGGGTTCGAACAGCAGTAGGGTAAGGAGTTTAAGGAGTTTCACATAGCTTCGTTGTTGAGAAATACTAAAATTCTGGGATACAGAAAGTGCCTGGACCAGAGCCAGGCATTCGGAAGTTTCTAAGGAAATCCCACAATCAAATTGTCTGCTAATATTTTATAAATGTATTTTCTTTTCTCCATTCAGAAAAATGCAAATAATACATTTCAGTATTATCTCTGTAAAATGATTATGCTGCAGTTGTAATAGATTTATCCATTGTGTACACTGCCCACACTCTGATGAGGCTCCTGAAAGAAGTATACCACCGGTCCCTCAGAAACTGGGGAAACTATGTCATTCTTAGCTATTTTTTAATTAATGAATCTCTAACAATGTGGTACTGATTTTGGAGATTTTATAATATTTTTCAAATCAATTCATTAGTTACCAAAGTTTTGGAAATATTTATTCAGATGTTTTCAGTCTTTGGATTAAAAGACTACAAAGTGAGTCTGAAATGAAATTATGGAGTTTGAGTAGAACATATCTAACAACTTTAACACTAGAGAAATTGGTAAGGAAAAATTTGACTTGACAAGCATCTATGAATTTGTTAATGAATTAAACCAACCATAACTTGCAAATGATTTCATGGATATTAATGGGTCAGATAATGTGCAGATTTGTGATCTCAGGGTTGTCCAAAAACCACGTATATATTCTCAGAAAATTCACTGAGCATGTTTGATATTATTATCAAGAAACAGGGAAGCTTGTATTTCTATGCTTAGATATGCAAGTTATTAAGCAAAAGATGCATATGCCCATGTGTGTATGTGTGTATGTGTTATAATGTGTAACTAAAATACTTTGTCCTTTCAGAATCAGATCAGTATCTTTGCATTGAAAATCATATAGATTACAGTCTTTTAGCATGATGACATTGTTCCTTCATTCTAAATTGGTAAATTTAGAATGGACACAGCTGAAAGACTGTGTAAAACCAGGGGTCTCATTCATCCCTAATTTTGCACCTAAGAATAACTAACCTACTCAGCTTCCAATAAATATCTCTTTGAATAATAAAAACAATTCCTCTCGGATTCTACTGAAGTGTTTCCTTAAATTTACTCCCACTTTTTCTCTTATTGTTGTGGCAGCTTGAGAAGAAATCTTGCTGTAGATTTGAATTAATTGGGTTTCAAATCCTGGTCCCTCTTCTTATAACTTTTTGACCTTGGTAATATTTCTGAATTTCTCTTTTGTTGTCACTATTTTTTAGTAAAAATGTATTTGAGCCAAAAGCAGATACAAGTGGAAGCAGATCCTCAACAGACTGAGATAAATGCTTCTTTTTGTTCTTATTGTAAAAATTGAGAGTAAGTTACCTAAATTTCAGGGTAGTTTTGAGGATTAAGTATGTTCTAATAAGAGCCTAGCTTGTAATCTCTGATATTTCAGAGCTTCGTAGATGTTAGACTTTACGTTTTGTGTTTTCGTCGCATGCAAGTCTCCCCGTTCCGTTAGCGGGAGGTCTCCGACCAGCGGAAACACCATTCTGGAATTTTGACCCGAGTTACTAGAGCAAATTAATTGCTCAAAGAGTGTATGCAGCAGTATGTGTGCTTTCTTTTTATTTTATTGTGACAAACTTTTATACTTTATATTAACCGTTTGATTATGTCTTTCTTAGAATCTAAGTTCTTAGAAAAACTATGATTTTGACTATTTGATTGGTACAAGATTGTTTGGTGTGTGGTATTTAGAATAAGAGTCTAAATATTTAAACTCCCTCCTGTTTATAAATTGAGAACACACAGCATGGACTATGGTCTGTTAGACTTTTTAATGTACATACACTGATTATAAGCTAGATACCATGTAAACACTATATCCATTTCCCACTTACTCTATGCAAAAATTCTATGAAATAGGTATTATTATTATGCTCCTATTACAGGCAAACACATGTGATGCCATCCAGAGAGGGTGAGGAGTGTGTCTAAGGTTAAACAAAGTGATAATGTGACATCACAAGCAGATTCTCTGACCCAGTGTTGCTTCACGAGTATTATTGTAGGGATTCCTGAATGCAAAACACTCAGAAAGACAATGAATAGATTTTTAATCTATATTAGCTTAAACTAGAAATAGTCATTGTGTATTATGTAGCAGCTTTTCTTTTTTAAAAAAATATATGATTCAAAACATTATACTCTGTTTATTTTTCTTAAATCACACAGGGCTCTGGATTTTTAAAATTTCTGTTATTTTCATAAGGAGTACATCTGTTAATAGCATTAAGCATACATATTGACAAAAAACAAAACAAACAAAAACCCCAGTGACATAAACTCACCAGAGGAAACAATTTTTCATATTTTTGTAGACATAGCTGCAGATCAATAGTTGCACACAGATGTACATACAAATAGATTTGTAATTCTCAAAAATAGAAGTATACCATAATACTACTTTGTAACTTTTTATTCACTTTAAATAATATATCATGAGCATCTTTCCTTGACAAGAAATTTTCTTTCACTAAACCGAACTTTGTTTTCAAAGATGACGCAGTGTATACATGTATGTTCCAGGTTATATCTTACTCTTTTCTTGAGCATTAGGATTTAATGCTGCAATGAACATGTTCTTCATGAAACCTCTGTGCACATTTTAAGTCATTTCATTGGCATGAGCTTCTACAAGCAGAATAGTTGGGTTATATTGTATGCTGAATTGTATAGCTTTTGATAGATATTGCCAAATGGTCCTTCGAGAAGTCAGAACTCTTTGCATAACAGAGTATTTGGTAGTTTTATTAATAATGCTTCATTGCCTTAAATAAAGATTTTTAACATGTCAATTTAGTACCGAATTCCTGACAGAGCATAAAGCAAAGGCAGATACGCATTTGGGCGTGAAAACCGCACTTGCCCTGCGGGACCATTGCTGTTCCACAAACCTGTACCTCAAAAGTCGTGAGTGCACATCCAAGGGTCTTCAACTACCTGGAGAAGATATCTCATCATAAACATTTACCATAGCAGGCCTTAAAAGTTTCAGATTTGGTTAATCAGGGGAAATTTCTACACTGTAATGAGAAAATTACCATATGTTTTTATCAGCATGAAAGGAAAGTGTTCTTTTCCATTCTTCTTATGAAAATGTACATGTTGTGTATATGCTCTTTAGTTTCCTTGATGGAACAACATTCTCAAATAATGAGAATTGTTTTTCTGGAAAGAACTGCTTTCGAGTTGGATAAAATGAATTAAATACTCTCCTTTTATCTTGCATTAAATGCAAGTATGGAGTATTTTCACATTTGTACTCTCCAATGCAATAGATTCAATATTATTATTTAGATGGGAAATTTAGATACCTTAAAAATATACTTTTCATTTATGGAAACAAATAAACCAGCATTCAGAAAACAAAACAAAAATGAAAAAAGAACATATAATTCAGCATCAAGTATACATTTTATCATAGATTGTTATTGATAACCTTCATGCATGTATGTGTCTATGTATGAGAAAACAGCCCTTCAATTGTGATCATATCTATTTTCAGAGTACATATAGATTTGTAGTGTTTCAGAACCATGGAATTTTCACAAGTTATCAGTCTTTTCAATTAATCAACTAACAGAATCTAATAATGAAATGGCATTCATGTTTGTTTAAAATTCAATGGAGACTCAGTGATATGGATTCTGAGTACTAATAGCAAGGTCTAATTCTTTGTAAAAATAGGTATTTCCTTCAAAGATAAAATCTAAATTTTATGTTTGATGTTTAACATGTTACAATGAAGAAGAAACATGGAAAGCAAGTATAAGAAATAATTTTTATTATACTGATAGTAAAATTTTCAGGCAGTACCTTAATGAAGAACCACAAAGGAGGTAGAATGCGAACAAAGCTTTATAAATAGGTACAGCATCACTAATTTTCTCAGAGAATTGGCAAAGATTATTAGTTCAAACTTTGCAAACGCTCTGATAATGCTTTGCGTATAGAAAACAGATGTTATGTTAAATCATATGACACCTCACCATCTTGGCAATGTATTGCACTCTGGCCTAGGTTATGCTGTGGCTGAAATGAATTCCAATATCTTAATGTTTAAAAAAAAAAAAACATGTTTTTTATCTCCCCGTTACAAATTCAAAGTGGGTCATTATGTTCCTCGCTCCATACCTCATTCAGATCCTCAGTATTTTTTGTTAGCTGGAAGTTCAGTCTAAAGACTTGGTTATGTTTAGATTTAATAGCTTAGTAAAAATATTGTATAAATGGTGCTTTATAATTCACATTACAGCAGATCAGGAAGCACACCTGTTCATCCGACTTTAGGTGATGCTAAATTTCATCATTGCGTCAACAGCACTGGCCTAATCTTTCCACTTTTCTAAATGGTTATGGAATCAACTGGTAATTATCATATAAATCAATTATCTCATTATGATTTGCTAAGTTGTGTTTTTTCTAAGTCTATATGTTTACTGATTTGAAGACTTTTTTAAAGAAGAAATTCTCATGAAATAAAGAATATTTTTCAGCTTTATTGAGTTGTGACATAAAACATTTTATAAGTTTAAGGTGTACAATGTTGGCTGCTTGATACACACGTATATATGCACATCACACATATATGTGTGTGTGTGTGTGTGTTTGTATATATACGAATGGATAAAGAAACTGTATCTACGAATTGTATACACATCCACAGAAATATATTATTCAGCCATGAGAGAGAAGGAAATTGTGCCATTTGTGGCAACACGGATGGACCTTGAGGGCATTACACTAAGTGAAATAAGCGAGACAGAGAAAGGCAGACTCTGTATGACCTCATTTACATGTGAAATCTAAAAAAGCCATGCTCATAAAAACAAAGAGTAGAATGATATTGCCGGGGCCTGGGAAGTAGAAGAAATGAGGGAGAAATACCCACTTCCAGCTCTAAGATCTACATGCACTGCGGATCTAATGTAGGTCATGGTGACTATAGTTAACAATATAATATTATACGCTTGAAAGTTCCTAAGAGTGTAGATTTTAAGTGTCACCACATGCTCACACAGAGGTAAGTATGTGAGGTGACAGAAGTGTTCCTAACTAGGACTCTTTAAATACCAAGACGGTGGTTCTTATAGAGCCAAGGAAGACTAATTCCTTAATTCTTTCCCTGTTATTGCCAGTTTTCAGAATAATCACTTGGTGCCCTAGTTACATATAATGGTAATATTTTTTTCATGTTTATGTATTTGTACTTTGGAGAAAAGGGTCAAAAGAGAGAGAGAAAAAAAGAATAATGTGCCTGAATAAACAAGGCTATTTATGTGCATTTTGGGTTACTTTTTATCATTTCTTTACTTAGTATGGAGCTCATGGCATTCTCATTTTTTTATTCTTTCTAACTTTCAGAAATGTTCTACATATATTTAGATACATATTTTTATTGACATAAAATAGAAAATGTTGAGTACCTTCAGTGATTCATTAGAATCAGGACAAATTTTTTAAATTAGCAGCTGAGGCTAAGCTAAACTAACAACTAGAAACGCATGTTGTTATAGAACGATGTTTAATCTACTCATTATTATCAAATCAAGTTTACATTAAAATGCATAATTAGTTCATAATCTGCCTTCTATGAACCCACAGAGCAGTTGTACAGAAGATGTAGAAGCTGATAGGTATTTCAAGATTGTGCTTTCAGGAAATTCTATACAGACACTACAGGTGTCAATTCAATGTTTAAAATTAATGTATAATATGAAACTTGTAAAATTAAACTGGTTTCCGCATTTGATTCACTCCATCTCCTTTATGTAAATTAACACTCATCTTTATAAAGTTATAAGAATCTGAAGTAAGAGTCCTAAGCACCTGTCACAGAGCAAAGAGCTTTTAAACCAATTCAGAAACTTTTTTAAATAAATACCATACTTATCAGCTTAACATAAATATGTGGGGTTCTTGGTAAATTGTTTTTCTATTTCCATATATTTGCTTTTCAGTTTCTATATACCGTCATTGTTTATAGCCTCTTACCTTCACTGTGTAGCCACTGAAAGGAAAATAAAAGCTAATGTCAAGTGGTAGAATGGACCTTTGCAGCAGTTACCTTTCTTGGGTCTATTTAAACATTTCTCTAGAGTTGAGATGTGGGTATTCAAATGAAAGCTGGCTGCTTAATTATTGACCGCATCAAGTGTTCAAGTCAATCACTCTTCCAGTTTACGACTGAGTCCGATGCAAGTGGTTTAGCTGAGGAAGGGCAGCAAATAGATGGATTTAGTTGTTGGCATCAGCCGGGCTGTCATCGCAGATGGGAAGACCGGGAAGTGGACAGTGTTAAGATTCTTTATATTAATCAAAAAGCAGGGTCTGTCCAAAACATGACTGTGCCTTTGCTCCTTAATTTTTTAAATGAAACTCTCGTGTTCTCTGTTCTTCTAGGACAACAAAAAGAAAATTAAACATAATAACTGTTATGTAAAAAATGATAGTTGTGAGGTTCGTGAGCCAAAGTGACCTGTGCTACTGGACAGAAATGGGCCTGGAGCGGGTCTCCCTTAGGCCGGTCTGCAGTGTGTGGGTTCTTGACTTCATGTGGAAAAGATTTCACAACGCAAGTACAGGTGATTTTGAGAGTATTTTTATTAAGGCTGGGGACAGTGAAACAAAGGAAGAAGCACTTAGGGTAGAAGTGGCAGGAGAGAACTTAGGTGGTGCTCTGTTTTGGTTCCCTAACAAGTAAAGGTCACAGCAACAGAAGTGAGCCAAGGTAGGGCTACTTTCAGCTCACGGGGACGTCAAGAAAAAGGGAGCTCCTGGAGACTGGATCAGGTGTAAGTCTGGTTGAGCTGCTGCTGCCTACTGCTCCCCTGGCTGCAAGTCTACTTGAAACCCTTAAGCAGGGGTGTCCAACCTGCGACCCGCAGGTTACATGCAGCCCAGGATAGCTGTGAACACAGCCTGACAAAAAATCATAACTTTATTTAAAACCTTTTGAGATTTTTTTTGTGACTATGTGTCACAGTGTATTTAATGTGTGACCCAAGACAATTCTTCTTCTTACAGGGTGGCCCAGAGACTCCAAAAGGTTGGACACCCCTGCAGAGTTTAGCATGATGTAAAAAGGGTCCTGCCCAAGAAAGGGCATGGGTGTGCTCTAGAGCAAGCCCACAGTGAGTCTTTCTACTAAGGGCTTTTTATCTTTTTTTTTTTTTTTTCCTGTGGGGGAGAATCTTAGCAGACAGTTTCAACAGAATATCCATCAGCTTTCCATAGGCATTTTTAATATGCTGATGTGTCAAAAGTAGCACATGGAGGGGGATTGGGAATATTCTCTGGTCTGCTATACTATTTTACTTTTATCTTGGGTTTGTCTGGCTTTTAATGGGGTTTTTGTTAGGTGTTCCCCTGACCTCATCTATCCTGGGTTTAGCTGGCACAATGACATTAATTACATCTCTGTTCTCTATTTCACAGGCCAGGGACATTTAAGCTATGCATTCTTTGGTTAGGGAGCAGAGGTATAAACCATTTGCTCTCAGAGTGTCCTTGGTTAGGGGAGATCAGGTCTTGCGATTCACCAGCTGGCTGTATGTTACTCAGACTGGCCTTACTTAATTTTTCTTGTCGCAGTTTCCCTATTCCACTTGCACAGGAATTTTCCTAGCTTCTTACTATCCTGTCACACCTCCACAAAATTATTCTAGGGCTAAAAGATATTGAGAACATGACTGTCACCACTGAAATCTCTGGCAGCAGTTTGGACTCCAAATGAAGGAAAATCAATAGTCACCTGATTTATTCAATGACTAAATAATTGATGCAATTTAGATAAATCAATGCAAGTGCAAAATTTATTATTGATTTATTAATTGCTGTATCTCCTGAGACAGTTTTCAAGTTTGTAGAAAGAGCAATGCACTACCCAATTTTTTTTCCATTTTATGTCCACATTTCAGGAAATTTAGCAAAATTTACATCCAGATACCATCAGTTCTTCAGTAATGAGTATAGGAAAGGCCCATTAATGTCCTCCCAGCCAAAGCCCTTTACGTTCCACCTTGTGCAGCCACTCAAAACATAGGGTGATTCTGAGAACATTGTTACCCTTGGGGACTTTCAGGTTGATGGGAAATCAATAAGAGCTTTGATAAATAAGTTCTTAACATGACACCTAGTCACATGTTAAGATGACAAACCTAGTCTCACAGCAGATGATAAACCATACCTGTTGAGTGAATGTGTTGATGAATGAATGCTATGTACTCTGGCCATGAAGACTCAACCTTTTGAAAGTACCTTTTGAGCGCTGCAAGTACTTTAGAAACTACTTATAGCATTTTTGATATCTTTCTTCTCAGTAAGATACCAGATAATAACATGAAATCTGCAGAGTTTGCTGTTGTTGCTGTCTGTTTGACAGTGGGACTGCTTATCATTCCATTTGGAATTTAAATGTACTTCTAAAGTAATTACAGAGCTCATTCAGGAAAGGATGCAAATAGATAAAGCAGCTTTTACCACATCCCATATAAAAGCCAAAGGATCCTTGGCCTCTGAGGCTAAATAAGCCTGACTTGGATAAGAGAACTAGGGCTGCTACCTACCTACCGCCCTGGGCATGGCCTTGTCATTCGGTAACAATGCCTCTAACAGCCGCTCACATCTTACAACTTAGATCTTGTGCATCTTGCTCCTTGTCAAGCCCAGATTTACTTTCCCTGAGAAAAATACCTTAGCAACTAAAAAAATGTCATTGTCCATGTTTTAGCTAAACACATGCTGAGCAGGAACTTTAAACTTAGTAATTACATCCACTACTCAACAGTGCATTCATGTGTTTGGAGTGGTGTCTAGTAATGAATTTATTTATGACATGAAAGTAAGCCCAAACATAAATACTTTGATATATTTAAAGGTAATTTTTAAGTCACAAAATTTAGAAGTAATTCAAATTTAGAATGAATATTTATAGTTTATCCAGGAATCTAAAAATTGCATGGTACTATATGTATTATCTAAATATAAATGATCAGAATCAAATTTTACCTGCAAACATAATTACACAATTACATAATTAAAATTGTGCCAACTCAACATGTCCAAAAGTTTAGAAGTATCTGTATAGTAATAACTACATCTAACACTCTCTGCTATTTTATCTATAGAACTTGTCTTTCATAACACTAGTTTATGGTCCACAAGTATATATCAATCTTGTTATTTTATTTTGTAGACAAACTTGTAACTGAAACTATTTCTTCTCCATTGACTAGTGAGGAGTCACTTGAGTTGTTGATCTGGGTTTGTACTGGAGTGGCAAGGCATCCATGGATTTTGAATCTTTCTATATTAAAGGGTTTATATATTTTTCTTTCTTTAACTATAAAATTTATAGATATGTGATGATGGAATCCTTTTAGGAGGTCAGTTTGGTTTACATACACATTATTCTCAATATGATCCTGACTAGTCACCTCTGGGACTGAGCCACTGAAGTCAGGTTCATTGGATAAAACGCTGAATGTCCCTGGTCTTAGTTGGTTAGAGGAAGGCATATGCAGATTCGAGATTAGGAAGTTGCATTTCTTCTTTGAAAATTTAGAGTTTTGTTTTGGAGAATTTTGTTAACCTCTTCTATATAGTTAAGCTAAAAAGTGTTAAGAAAAAAAAAACACAGAAAGTGATTATCATTAGCAATGTGCAAGGCGACACAGAGGCAGCTAACAGAGGGTATGGGAATGAAAGTGATCCCCCAAATAGACCAAGATGACGCACACAGAGACAGATGGAGACCACAGCCCCCTAGTTCCAAAGGTTTTCAGTGTCATTCCTATACCTGAGGGGCATGGCTCACAGATGAAGAAATGCCTCCTACATGATAAACTCCATTTTATGGAAACAGGTTTCAGAGGATTTCTATAATACGCAACCCAAAGGGTATTTTCTCACAACTGTTTTAAGTATTGCATACCTTAGAGATTCTAGGTGAAGAATTCAGAGAAACAACGTGAGACAGTAGCCCCACTGGCACCCCAGCTCTGTTCTATTTGGAGAAGAAGGAGGAGGAAATGAGGTGAAGAAGGACATGGAGGTGTGTGGGTACTAGATTATTGCATTATACTGTGTTAAGTACTAAAATAACATTGTTAAATTTTACAAGTGAGGACAGAGTTTAGCACATTGGGATGCACTTCACAGGAAAGATGGTGTCTGGAAAGTTTTAGATGAGTAGGACATCAGTCGGCAGAGAAGAGGAGCAGGAGGTTCCAAGAAGAGAGGAAATAGAGTGAAAAAAAAATACAGAAATGAGCAGGGAGATGGAATCATATTGGGACATAGGCTGGAAAGCTAAAGCAAAGTCAGAATGTAAAGGCCTTGGATTTTAACCTACTGTGTTTGTTCTTTATCCCATAGGCCATACATAGTGTGATCATTATGTCCAAGTTTGCCAGGAGCTGTTATAATTTATACTTGCCACCTTGGTTTTATTCTCAAGAATGTCGTGATTTTGTGTTACTGAATCAAAGTGGGTTCCACTGTCTGCCGCCACCATAAGGCAAACTCGAGAGCCAGAGGCTGGTGAGAAAGGAAAGAGTTTTTTTTTTTTAAATTCAGATTCTGCATGGTCTGGGAGAATTGTGGACTCTTATCTCAAATTCCGTCTCCTCTGAAAAACCCAGATGAAACCCAGCTGTCTTCAGCAAGATCAAAACAAAAGACATTGTCCAGATTTCTTGTTCCTATTAAAGTACAGCCTTTGGGACACTCAGGCAGCTGCTGAGCAGTCATCCAGGTAGCTTAGCTTATTCCCTGCTGCTGTTCAGCTTTAGGCTTCCTCGCGTTCTTGGTTGTGGGGCTGGCACCATCATTAGCCATGTGGTTTCTTGGACCACAAGTTCCCATGAATGCACTGGCCAGTGCATTCTCCAGATGGGAGAGGAAGTATTTCTTTGTTCCCCTGGGTCTATATCACCTCGAGTGTGGGATGGACCCGGTGCTTTCTCACATTTTGGATGGATTCACCTCCCAACCAATTCCTCTCTCCCCTAGCTAGACTGACAGACTTCTTTGGTCCAGTACCTCCACTCTGCTGCCATGGTCCCACCCCCAATCTGGTATCAGAAGTGGGTAGGGAGGGCTTTACTCTCTTATCCAAGTATCTTACTAGTCTTGTGCATGCTCAGTGTAAGAAATTCCTCCTGCCACCATCTTGCCCAGGGGTGGGGGAGCATGCGCTCAGTTGCCCAGGAAATGCCAGCACTGCCTTGCCATAGGCCATAGCCCCAGTTGGTTCACAGTCTCCCATGATGGGCTCCTCCTGTTTCCTCTAGACTTCTGTGAGCAGTCTAGACATACTGTCTATGGGTATGAGTTGGTCACTATGCCCATACAGAGTTATTAAAGGGTTTTGGCTAGAAAATAAAATGAATAAAGTCACATTGCAATTCTGGGGACTTCCTCATTTAAAAAAAATCAGTTTTTATATCATATTAGAGTTGTATTTAATACCAAATATATGACATGAGGAACTTTAGCAAAATACTACAAAGTACTTAAATTATTACATCTAGAATACAAAAGAATTTTATTTTGCAATCTTTTTGTTCTAAAGGTTTTTGCTCCATAAGAAAACTCCAACTGCCATAAAAAATCTGAAATAAATAATCCTCAAATGTGAAAGTAATTAGATAGAAGGTCATGCAAAATGAGTATAAACGGTTCAGGGTGAAAATGACCTCAATGGCATAAATCAGAGGAACAACCAATAACAACCCCACCCCTACTTTTTCTCTTGGGAAGGAAAAACACATGCCACCTTTGGTTGGTCTTTATTGCTCTGACCCAAAGCACTAAAACCAATTTACCTTGCCCTTAAATGAATGGCAAAGAAAAAGTATTTGTGCATGAGTTGCCAATAGCTTCAGAAATGGAACATGTGCCCAAAGTTTTAGTTATATAAGATTTACAATATCTGACAGGAAATGTGTTCTGTTTAACTGAATTTAGTAAGATTATAAAATCAGAGAAAGGGCGGTACTTTTTTACATGTACGAGAATCGTTTAAATATGATAAAGCACTGAGATAGTATTTTATTTGTGGTCACTCCAAACTATGTGATATAATATGTACTGGATAAGAATCTTTGTATCAGGAGGTTACAATCTTATGTACCAGATGAGAAGACTGTGTCTCAAAAAGATGGTATGATTTTTCCAAGTCCATGTAACCGGAACAAGTTCATGAACTCAGGCTCCCATAATGCACTAACATTGTTTATTTTCTAGTCCTGTGCAAGGACTTCACCGTATCTTATTTCTTACTCTTTTTTCTTAATACTTAGTGTCAAATTCAGGTATTCTTCATCTTGGTTTAGAAAAAAATGTATTTACTTTATTTGCGCTTATGTCTAGGTAAACTTATTATTTCTGTCAATTATAAATGTAGATAATAAATCATAGGTGCACTGCGGTTCTGGTGAATTTTTACATTTAAAAATCAATTTTTATATCACATTAGAGTATCAGATACCACCAAACAAAATTTATACTCAACACTACTTTGAAATTATTATTGTTTTTAGAATTTCTACCAGATGTTATTTAATGTATTCATAAAGATACATGTATATTCTTATATCAAAGATTTTTAATATATTGATTATGATATAGCAATATTGGTTATTTCCTCTGTAATTCTATGTATTGTATTTTTTTTAACATTAACCTGAGAAGAGGCTAATAGGTGTCAACAGATTTCCAAAGGGAGCTATTTCAGAAAAAGTCAAACTGCTCCCACAACATCTGTTCAGCACCCCAGAATTTAATAGCTTAAAGCAACAGCAATTGTTTCATTTTCCTTTCTCATGGTTCTAGGGTTTCACTGGGATTCAACTAGGTGGTGACAGAGGGTCTTTCATGCTGTCATAACCAGATATTTACTGGAGCTGGAATCGTCTCAAGGACTGCTCCCCTCTCGTGTCTGACTGTAGATTCTGGCACTTGGCTAGGACTTAAACTGGACTTGGCAATGGCAAGTGGGTGTTTGGTGCTCCTAAAGTATGGGGCCTGGATCCAAGAGCAAGCATCTCAAAAGAACCAGACAGAAGCTGTATCACCTTTTAGGATTTAGTCTCGGAGGTCACATGACATCACTTCCTCCATAGTCACAGGCTTACTCAGATACAAGAAAAGGTGACATAGATCTCTAACTCTCATTAAGAGGAGTGACCATGTCAGTCATAAGAGCTTGTGGGATGAAACATTTCTGGGTGGCCCTCTTTAAAAAACACAATACACCATAATGTCCACAATTTTCCGTGATTTCTTTAATCTTATACTCCTGTTATCCCCTTATATCCAAAGTGAAGCAGAAATTCTACTGCAAACCTTCCCTGAACATGAATGCCCCCTTCCTCCTACAGGCAGTTGATTTCTTGGCAGGGTGTGTGTGTGCATGCTACTATTTACCTTCATATTTCTTTGATTTGTGAGTTTATTTAACAAATTCTAGTACTTATTTGTACTGACTTTATTGTGAGCTCTTTGAGGACAGGGTCAGAGATTTGCCTTCTGTTTCCCCCACATGATGCACTACAAGTTGCACATTAATACTCAAACAATGGTTGTGGAATGAACAGCTGCTCTTTCAAATTCATTCTGCTATTGCCTATTCGAACAAGAAGGCTGTCATTGAGTCAATACCAAGGTAATGAAAGATGTGAAGCAAACAACTAGTCCTGGGGGAGCCAGAGCTCCATTTGCTGGTTCCTTTTGCAGTTGAAAATGAGTTCCAAGAGACAACCCTAGCTCAACATAACCAAATGGCATCACTGACTCTTAACTATTCTACATGAATAACAACACTCCTGCCTCACAGCCACAGTCAGAGGCACCACACAACGATGCTGAAGACTCGAGAACATGATTTCTCCAAAGGAGAGTAAGGGGCTTGGATTAATCAGGTGAAATTTTCAACTATGGGTTCAGTGACAAATTGTGCAAGATTATTTTAAAATGCAAGCATTTAAGTTGTGCAGCTTTCTGACACAACATCAAATGACATGTTAGAAAGGACCAAAAAGTTCAGAAGAGAATGATTTCAAATCCTGGTGAAGCAGAGAGAATTAAACTTGTGTAGAATCAAACATGTTCATATTAATTTTAAAAGGGAAAACTTTGTATAATCTTTGAAACGTAAAACTAGTTATTATATAAGCTTTTGTTGGTTTTTATTACAATACAAAAATATGGCAGTCTGACTCACTAAAAAATAAAGCCAGGAAATCCATAGCATTTACGGTTTACTAGTAAGAATCAAAAAGAGACTTCTGTCATGAAGAGATTCAGGTAGGTAAGATATATTTTAGGTTCTAATACATACCTCAAGAATATGCAGCAAGCATCTATGGTTAGGTAGAGATCAAGGCACACCACACGGTTGAGAAAGACATATTCCCACAGTTGGCAAAGGTGTCAGTTTGGAAAAGAGGGTTTTGCCTTACACTCACCACCAATGAATAACAACAGATTGTTCATGGGACCACGGTGTGCTACAGGACTGTCCTACAGGAAATGTCAGTGTGTGTAGTGCCCCTCATTCAACCCATTAGATGTGGGCTCTTACAAGCAGTGTTCATTTTTGCTGAAAGAATGATTACAGTGTGCATTTTGCTCCATTATTTGGGAATTTTTGACCTTTGACCCAGTGGTACCAACAGATCAGAAGTATGAAATTTAAATGCCAAAGAGACCTAATTTGTAAGTTGTAGTAAGTAATGGTGAACTGCCCTAGATGGGTATTTCAGTTGGTTAGAGCATCATCCTGATACACCAAGAGAGCAAGTTCAGTCCCTAGTTAGGGCACATACAAGAATCAACCAATGACTGCATAAATAAGTCGAGCAACAAAAATGGAAGTTTCTCTCTCTCTTACTCTTCCACTCTTTCTCTCTCTCTAAAATCAATTTAAAAAATGTATTGGTTTTATCTTCTTTAGAAATAGACTGGTTAGGGGTAAAATATTTTTGAGTAAAAGATGTAATGTTGAGAATATTTGGTTTGTGTAAATATTTTTCATGGTTCTTAGGAATTTCTGAGTAGATTTATTTATCATTTAATTGTGTTGTCATGAACTACAAAAGTAAGCTTTGTATAAATTCTGTCATTTTATTATAAGTCTATCTTTATTATACTAGATATTAGGCTGAATATGAAAGGACTTCTAAATGGATTACATTTTATAGAAATACTATCCCAATGACTCCTCATTGCTATTTATTTAATAAATGGATTAGTTCTGAGAGAAAATGGAACCATCCTTTATACACTGCATCTTTGTGTTCTGAGCATACACCTAGAGAAAGACAGCAGTGATTTCCCCAGTTCCACCAGAAGGCCATACCCAGTCCCTTCACCGGACATGGTGGCTTGTGGCTGCAGAAAAGAGATACTCTGGTCCCATGGCAAACCCAGAGAACCAGAATCTCTAAACGTCAGATCTATGCATCTACACTTTTCAAAACTCCCCAAGTGCTTCTAACATGCTGCCAGGTCAGAGCACCTTGGGAAGCATGCACAGCCTCCTACTTCAGATTTTCAGTACTTCCTCCACAATTGTAGCATTTGCAGTAGCTGCTCTTCTGATAGGGAAAGAAAAAAAAAATGATGTGAAGGACATCATTTCCCAAAACGTGGGAGGCCTGATGTGACATTGAAGCTGAGGAATCATCCCCCAGCCTTATTCTTCCCAGAGTAGAGAATGTGTGCTCTCATTTGTCATGGACTGTTTAGACAGGGCAGCTCCCAGGGGCTGAATCTGCGCCAGCGAGACAGAGAGGTATCTTTCCTCGCCTAAACTGATGAATGGTGGGATGTGGAGCGTTATTGGAAAAATGCATCAAATCCTTACGTATTTGTTTAAATGAAGCTGTGGCAAAATTATGTACAGAATAAAACCCTGAGCAGCTTGATTTTCAGCTCTGAGATTTATTTTGTTTTAAGCATGGGAGAAGGAGAAGAAAACCCCAGTGCAGTAAATGTCTTTATCAACCTGTACAGAGCTGTTGGGAGGCTCTTGAAAAGAGCCATATTCTCATTTTATCTCTTTTCTGTATGCTTTTACTTCCTGATCTTAAATAATGGCCAAGTGCCTGTCCCATCGCTGGTGCCGACAGGTCCTTCTGCAGGGAATCCCAATAGCACTCTGAACGGTACTGTGATGTACATCACATTCTGCCCTGTGTGCCAGTGGTGCACACTTGTTATTAAACTATGATTTTCACAAATATTCTCTTCAACAATGGGAAGTTGTTGCCTTGGATTCTTACCATAAGAAACATGAAAACATGAAGCATGAAATATGTTTGTTTGAAGTATATATAATTTTTAATAAGACTTTGATGAATGCAAAAACTTTAAAAGGATTTAGCATTAAATTCTCTTTCAAACTATACAGGAAATAAAGTAGCAGAGAGGAGAACAATAAAGTTAACTAGAAATTTGAACCAATAATATTAGCTTAATTGTCCAGTTTGTGCTGTATAGCAGACCGATAATGGATTAATGTTCTGGAAGGTAGAAAGTCACTCACGATTTTGGGTGTAAAATCCAGTATCTTTCTTTTTTCAATTCTTGTTTTATTTGTTTTCAAAAAGAAAAGTTCCTTTTTTAAAAGGAAGCTATACTTGATGGACCTTGTTTCCCCAAAGTGTGCCAGATGCTTTATTCCTTGCAGTCCCTGGTTCTCTCCTGTGTGCAATGGTAGAGGTAGAAAACAAGTGTTTGTTGGCAAATCGTGGGTACAGCTATTTTGTTCTGTGACACAGAACCATCTTTAAGCTTCTAAAGCTACCACCTGAGAGACTCCATCTGGTGGTATGGCACTTTTGGATACAGAAATTCTGAACATCCAGATTTCAAACTATTGTTGCATGCCAACATGCAGATGGAATGTAGCCATAACTGAGTCACGGCACTAGCAGCAGGCTTGTATCAATTCATACAATTAGCACATACAGCAGGTTATGTTAGTTCTTAATTGTTATTATTTGTATTATCCCTATTTTTCACATGTAGAATCTAAGTCTTATTTGTCGTAAGCAACTTGCTCAAAGACACACTGCTCTTACGTAGGTAGTAGAATTTGAATACAGGTGTTTCTACGCCTGAACATGAGGATATCACTGGTCATATAAACTGTCATTTGCTTTTATTCTCAATAATATACTGTCTGAAAATTCACAGTGAAATATTTTTTTCTCATCTGCATCATTACCACATATTGAAAGATTACCTTACAGCAAATAATAAAATAGCCCGACGATGAAGTTTTGTTTTAAAATTAGGGATTTCAGTTCTGGTTTGTAATCTTTAGTGAACTGAAAACACGAAAAATGTGATTGGAATTCTCAAAGTGAGATGCTTGGTGAAATCAAACTGAGACAGGCAGGCAAAATATATGTATTTTCCTAGAACATTCAGAAAATGTGTTTCATCTTGTTTACTTGTCCACACAGAGAATAGAATATAAACTTCATGACATAGTGTATAAGCCTCGCTTGACCCTCACTCTATCCCCAAAGCTCACAGAGTCACTGGCATTTTGTATAGTTTCAGTATTTGTTTTGGGGTAAATAAAAGTATGTAATTTACCTGATCTGATATAGGTACAAATATACAACGAAATGTTGAAGCGGTAGTGTGTAGGAAGAGCCATCTTAACGCAGGGAGCACAAAATTACTCCTAATTACCAAACAGAGGATACAGAAAAATACCTGGAATGTAGCAGAGGCTCAAAAATAACAGGAATAGCAGGAAATCCTTACCATCATTGACAATTTCCTTTGATTTTAACAGTGAACCAATAATGAGCTTGCAAACTTTTTTTTTGTAAATATGGAATTAAATTGTGATTAATATATACTCTAGATTCTTAGGCAAGTAGGGAAAATAAATGTCTCCTGTGCTTTTTAAATTTTCAGCCAATGGTACATATGCCAGAGACATACCATACTTTACACTGTCACACCTACTTACCACACAGGACCCTTAAAATAGTGGCCATCTCTGATTAAGACTGTTGAATGTCAAGTTATTGTAAGAAACAAATGAGAAAGTAGATCTGGAATTATTTTAGAAGCTATAAAACACTCTGCAGATTAAAGGATTATGAATTATCTTTTTATATAACTTTGACTTTCTCTACTTGCTTTGTTGTTCACAGTTGAGAATGGGAGCTCCTTGCCTTGTTGTTCCTTAGACAGTGCCTGATATATGATAGATCTTCAATATTAACAATAGTAGATATCATTATTGTTTTTGAAAGCAATAGTAACTTCGATGTACAATTTGGGGATCTATAATTAATTTGTCTTACCTTTTTATTTCCTGAAAAATTTTGGTCGGGCTTGCTTCTAGTAGTCCCACTATATGCTCAGAAATAATATTTTTTCAGTTCTTCCCGCCTCAGTTTCCTTTGTTCTAAAATGGGAGAAGCCCACATCCCAATAGGTTTGTCTTCATGACTGAATGAGATGTGTTTGAAAGAGATCTTAAGCTCTCAAGGGTCATTCCAATGTTTTTAGTGACCCTAAGTAAGATAATGACAAATATCATGTCTATAGAACCAAAATCCTTTCTTAGAGAATAACAGAAGTTATCTTCTTCATTGTAACTTACGTAATTCTTTACAGAGAGAAAGGGAGAAGATGACCCAGAAAAGCAGTCTCTAATATCATTATTAGTACTCTGATAGTTTTGATTTGATTTTTTTGCTTTTAAAAAACACGAATCATTTCTAGCCTTTTTAATTGCAACTTTGATTATATATGATGAAGCACATATGTAATCCCAAGAGATAACCCAACACTTAATATTTCATGTGCTGACTAGGCATGGGAAGTAACCTCTCTATTTGCCTGTAAGAAAGTGGGTGGTTGTGGATGGTCCCCAGAGACTGGAAAAAAGGAAGAAAAGGAAAGAAATTTTTTTCCCCTACGGTGGTGGTTTGGATTCAAGTCAGCAGAGCTAAATCTTCTACAGTTTACAAAAGAAAATGCTCATCTGAGTTTCCTGCTGATTCATCTTAAAATGGTGTGTTAGCAATGTGTGTGTAGCTGAAGCTTCTGCCACAGGAAGAAGACAAACACGGCTCTCCAACTGCTTCCTCTGAAGATGAAGTTTTGATGTTCTGGTTTGTTCCTCCCACTAATGTGGTTATAGTAAAATTTTAACGATGCCTTCTTTAATAGTTGAAACATAAGCCCAGTGATTACAGTGATCAAAGCCATCTTTCTTGTTCCTTTTCCAGAGTTATTTTGCTAAGGAGTAGCTTAATGGGATTTTATCCACTCCTTTCTCTCCACCCTGATGATAATCTTCATAAATATTTGAAGCCACCCCAATGAATACAGTTTAAATGAAAATGATGGGCTTGCAATGCCTCATAAGCTTCCTTAAAACAAGATGACTCTTCCCAAGTGCTTCCTATACACATATTCTGGAGCTTTCTCTAGATCTTTCTGGAGATTGAAAAACAGTCAAAAAAGGATATACATTTCATCATGTCCTGTGGGTTTCTTTCACTGGATCATGCAAAATGCTGAAGTTACCCGGGTCTCCCAAGCCACTTCCCTGGTGCATTGCCATAACAACATTACCTAATGAGCGTGGCGGATGGGGCCAGGCAAGCTGAGGTGTGCATCAGGTGCAGTTGTCACAGACGCAGACCTCTGCAAGACCGGCTCTCGAGTCCAAATTGCAGATTGGTTATGCTCGTCACTTCGGATTAGTTTCCAGTTTAAATTCAGCTGTTGTCATTTCAGCCCTAGCATCATACGCATTCAGTTGGAAGGCCATGAATAAAATTTCAGTCCCAGAAAATCCTCTCTGTTAACATAATGTAAAGAAGTAACTTTGGTATGGTAAAATAAACTCTACACCAAATAACATCACCACCTTAGCAATAAAACCTGCCTCTCCTTTGCCAAACGGATTTATTTGAACCTTTGAGCAGTTCATATTACTAATCAGAAAAATGAATGTGTCCTTTAAGTCCAGGATAGTAATAGTGTGATACTAATAATTATAAAAGACAACAGTTCTCAAGTTTCTCATAGTTAATCTTACCCAGAGGCAATATTACTGCAAGTTTGTAAGTGAGGAAATGAGACCTGTTAGGGTTGGACTAACTTGACCAAATTTCAGGGCTAGTGAGCAGTAAGTCAAGGATTCAAACTCCCATCTTTCTTGCTCCAAAGCCACATCCATCTCTTTTACTACATTGAAGGCATATATGCAGCACAGTGATTAAAGCGGCTGTATTCTGTTCCCTCCTTATAATATGTCAAAGGCTGGCTTGGGTTGATGAACAGGACAAGTCTCTAGCCTCAGCTGCCTTACAGTCTAACTGTACAAGAACCAAACACATGATTAAAGTGTCACTTAAATTTTGAAAGGAAAAGAATAGGGCACTTCTCTGGCCTCAGAGAGCAGACGATGAAGCATATTTTATGAGGGAGCACATGCTTTCAAGACAGAAAGTTGAATCAGTGGAATTTCACCAAGTGCAGATTGGGGGGAGGGGGAGTGAGGTAAGAAGGGAAGGAAATCCGAGCAAAAGGAATGGCAAAGAACCAGAGTGGAGAAAGCACACAGGTTATTAAAGAAAATAAAAGATAGCCTATGAGGCTAGAGCAATGAGAGTGAGGAAGATGACGGAATATAAAACTTTAGAGACACACAGGGGTCATTTTGCAGAGCTCTTTATAAGATTATCATTATGCTAGATGCTGTTGTAGAAATAATAATCATTATTTTGACCTTTACAACAATGGTACAAGTCAGACGTTATCGATAGAGAAGCTGGGGCTCACAAAACTGAGGTAACCAAAGTCCTGCTTGCTTGATCCCACAGCCCTCGGTCATGAGGGCACCCCACATTGTTGACATAGCTTTTCACTTAGCTACACCAGTTAACAGAGCATCGGGTTATCTCCCTGCTCGGTCTTTATTGGAAATGTGGAGGATGACCCTAACCACAGTCGAGTCGTTTTGTGATAAAAGGTGGAATCATGTCGTCTTAATGATGCCATACTTGAAAATGGACATGATTTTTGTGAAACTTTGCAATGAAGGACATCAGTAACATTTAATGCTTTACCCATTTTTATCTAACTTTGTAAATTTGACATTTTCTACTTTTCTGGCCTTTTTGAGTTGTTAAAAGGAAATAACTTTTCTGTGTTTCTTTCCCTCTGTTAGAGGAAAAGAAAGCCAACTGTATTTGCATTTAGGAAAAAATCGAAGAAAAAAGATAAAGTCTACATTTCTTACTACTTTTTTTTTTTTCTTTTAGAATTGAGTTATCTTGGGCTTTCAACCAGAAAAGCTGGGCTGCTCTGTTATTGATCTGTGTGTTCTATATAAAGATCAGACCATATGCATCTGTCCAAATTGGCAGGGATTCAATTATAGTCTTTGCCTTCATACTTTTATTTGTTGCTTACTGCTACAGTCTCACACACATAATTTAATAGACTAAATCTCCATATTTCATCTAGTAGATTTTAAAAATTACAGTTTTTCCAAATCCATATTTAACATAATGTAATATCTTATGATCTGTCTAGATAGCTTTCGTTTCTCTGGTGAAATGGTTATACCTCTAATCATGCATTTTAAATTAGCCCTATAAATTACTAAGATTCTGTGCTAATGCGAGTATGTGTGTGTGTGTGTTTGTATGTGTGTGTAAGGGCAGTTTCCACTACAATTGAACTGACACTATCTACTCAGCGATAGCATCAGATCCCATAGTTAAAGGCTCAGTCCCACAAGACGGCCCCCTCCATCCCATCTTCAGACACTAAACTTAAGTCCAGGTTGTCACCTGTGCTTCTGACCAACAGGCTATATAGGTCTGAGCTCAGTTCCAAGGGCCCCTCCTAGGGTTCAATGAATTAGATAGAGGGGCTCAGAGAAATATTTTAGTTATTAGATCACTGGTTGCTTTTTAAAAGAATCCATAATTCAGAAACATCCAGATGGGAGAGAGATAGGGCGAGGTATGAGGAAAACATACAGAGCTTCCATGCCCTTTCTGCGTGTTGCTCTGCCCACATCTACCTGTGTTTCACCATATAGGAGGCTCTCTGAACCCTATCCTTTTATTACACAGGCATGATTGATTAAATCATTGGCCATTGGTGATTGAATTCAGTTTCTATTTGCTTTCCCCTTCCAGGAGGTGGAGTATTGGATTGAGTGCTCCAATCCTATAATCACTTGGCTTCCCAGTCAAGCTGCCTCTGTCCTGTGGTTTTCTAGGGGTTTTCCAAAGTCATCTCATTATCATATCAAAAGACATCTTTATAGCTCTCTTCACCTGGGAAATTCAGAGTTCTTGCCAGAAGAGGGGCTAAAGACCAAATGTACACTTCTTAGTATATATCACAATTACTCTTTTTTTTTCCTGTTGATAAGGAGCAAAACTTAATCAAGAAAATTTGAAAATCTAATTAACTTTATCAAGTGATTCACAAATCAGGCACCATTCCATTTAGCAACCCACATAGAAGGTAGTTCCATGGGGTTATGAAAAATGAAAGGTTTTTACAGGAACAAGGGTAGGCAAAAGACATATTGAAAAAAAAAAAAAAGAAAGAAAGAAAGAAAGAAAGAAAGAAAGAAAGAAAGAAAGAAAGAAAGAAAGAAAGAAAGAAAGAAAGAAAGGATTGTTTTAAGACCGGGTCATCTTTTGTGGGGAAGTAAATGGCAAGGGTTTTATTTATCTTGTCTATTACCTCTTCTTTGCAGATAGGAGTGGGATCCAGAAAGCTCAAATGACAGATTACCTCATTGGTGCTGACCAGAGAATTACAGACTGGTTGATTAAGATTATATGTCTGAGAGAGGTTGAAACAGCAATTACGACAAGTATTAAATCTAGGTTTTGGCATGGGCTTTTATACAAGTTATGCCATTTTTGGCCCATGGTTTTCTTTTCAATACAAATTACTATGTAATCTTTGTTTGCACTTTGTTTAGAAAAATATTTATGTTCAACCTGTCAATGTAAGAAATTCCCAAACCTGTAGAGAATTTTTATGAGTTTATTTGAGCCAATCTGATGACAATTGCTGGGAAGCAAAATCTCAATGCATTGAGAAAATGCTTCAGAAAATGGCGGTTTTTCAGCTTATTTTATACACTAGAATCAAAGGGAAGACATAAAAGGATTACAATAAATCCATTGGTGATAGTTATGGAGGTGGAAGAAAGCAAAGCGAAGGAAATCTCTGAGGTTGGATAAAGAGTATTTCTTTTACATTAGTGGGTACAGGATAGTTAACAATTAACATTTACAACACATACAGATATTGTCTAGGGAACAAGACAGTGATGAGGGGTTCTGTGGTTTCATGCTCTGGTGGGAGGTTGTGTCCTTAGAGGTCTAAAAAAAGGCAATTCCTCTGACATTCCAGTGGCATTTTATTGTAGAAGCAAAAGACAATAGACAGACTCAGTTAGCTTAAAGATTGACGTTTGTCAAGGAAGATAGCTGCCTAGGACATGACTATCTAGCATGACTGGCTTTTAGTTAAGACGTTTCAATTTCAACAATCCTATATGGTTACTTTAGTTCTATGACTTAGTGAGGCCCACCATGCAGGATATCTCTGTGGTATCCTTCTTCAAGTTTTATTTCTTTAGATTGAAACAAAGGTGTATGTTTTCCCCAGAGGTAGCCCACCTATTGGGAATTTAAGAATGGTTTTTAGTTTTTTGTTGCTGTTTTTTGGGGGTTTTGTTTGTTTTAAAAAGTTACTTGAGCCCTGGCTGGTGTAACGCAGTGGATTGAGCGCGGGCTGGGAACCAAGTGGTCCCGGTTCGATTCCCAGTCAGGGCACATGCCTGGGTTGCAGGCCAGGTCCCCGTGAGGGCCATGTGAGAGGCAACCATACATTGCTGTTTCTCTCCCTCTCTTTCTCCCTCCCTTCCCCTCTCTCTAAAAATAAATAAAAATAAAATCTTTAAAAAAATGTTACTTGAATCAGATCAGATGGTAATTTAAACAGTACAGTTCACTTGTTCTCTAGCATAATATTGTATAATGTGTATTTTATATATGAAAGTGCACATATACTGAGTATAGAGAGTATGAAACATTTGTTGAAAAGTCAAGAACCTGGAAATAAGAATCAGTGAAATATCTTAGTCCAAGAAGAACAAGGACATCTCCTTTGCAGTGCTAAATAATTATCAGTGTCTTCTAGAATAGCGTCTAAGAATTTGGAACCATGCCTTTGCCGACTTTGAAAGAGTATCATGCTCTATTAGAAATGCGTGTCTTGGGCACAAAGTAGATGAGCCTCATGTTATTCAGTCTTGACTTAGCTGCATGAAGTTGGTCTGAATCACGGGTCAGCTGTGGGGGAGCTTTGCCCAAAGAGCCCCCCATTTGCTGCAAATGAGAATAAGTCTATGAAGACATGATCTGCTTGGGGAAGAAAGGTGGCTGAGGACCAGGAACCTGTTCCTCAATGGGCTTTTATTGGGTTTAATTTGGATAGGCATACAAGGTGTATACATAAAGCTCATCAATCATTGTCAGGCAGTAATGATCAAACAATAGATAACATTCAAAGAACTCTGAGGGCTTATTTTGAGTCAGGGTCAGATATCTCGAGGGCCATAAAACTTTGGGGAAACAAACTCATTCTCTGTTTGGACCCTTATCATTTAAATTGAGGGTATTAACAAAGTAGGTTTCAAAGGATTTTGCACTTTCTTCCTTAGGCCTTATTGCTCAGGGGAACCTGCCCTTTCCAGCACAGGGCTGCTCCCACCTCCAGCATTGTTTCAGGCTTAAATCAGGCAGAGGAAGTAAGGCAGCCAAGAGATTAGGAGACTTCTAGCAAACAGAATGAGGACTCAGGCTATGTCAAAGCTGAGAGGTGAGGGCCCACCACCCCTTTTTACTATAGCCCCCCATGTCCTTCCCTGAGGGCCCCTTTGTGACCATGCATGTCTTAGGTCATCCCTCCCTTGATGAATCTTACCCATCATTGACTAACAAGTCATCCACCTGGGGCCAAGGAGGGTGAAGTAAAGGGGGCAGAGGCTGCACCCCTGCTGGGAGGAGAAGTTTTGTCTCCTTAGTGGCTTAGGTCCCAAGGTCCTTTTACTCAGCCTTAGCCACAAGGTGTTACAGTTTCTGAAACCAGCCATGGTGGTTCCCAACAGCCAGCAAGCTTCTTCTGTGAAGAACCTGATAGTAAATATTTTAGGTGCTGTGGGCCATACATTCTCTGTTGAAATTACCCAATCCTTCCACTGTAGTGCTAAAGCAGCCACATGCAATGATAAAAAAAATATGCAATTTATGTTCCAAGAACACTTTACTTACAAAATCAGGTAGCAAGCCAGATGTGGACCATAGGCTATACACAATTAGCTCAGCCCTGGTTTGAATAGTATATCACATGGATTCATTTGAGTGAAATGCATTCATGATTTCTGAGAATATGAGACTACTTTCCTGGCCTGATATTTGTTGGCAATCTTGTATGACTGTGCATTACTGGAAAGAGAGAGTTTATGAAATCCTGTACTTTGCAGTCTGTGGATCTTCATGTAAGTGAACTGAAGCAGCAATTGGTATAAATTAGTACCTATCATATGCCTTGTTTTCATGTTTTTTCATCATTATAATGATTTTTTTATTAAATAATTTTGTGTGACTTTAATATAGATTCCATTTTTGACAGGAGGAGAACGTGTGATAGTTGCTGAAACATGTGGCTATATTTGTAAAAAAAAAAGTAGTTACAAGTACGTGAGCACAACTCTAGCTAAGACAAGAAGGGAGAAATATAATGAAATCATCACATTTCCTGAAAAATTAAAAGTTATATCTGGCCTTTATGACGAATTTTAACCAGAGATTTTATGAACAACAAAGCTCTTTACCGTCTTTGACTTGTGTGTGTGCACTTGCTTTGTTTTCCCCTCTTTTGAAGACTAATGTCCTCCTTTTCTCTGATGCACTTGAAGAGAAATATGGTTGCCCCAAGTCTCTGAACTTGGAGTTTCAGCCTCAGAGAGAGAGCACCTCCTCCTTGCTTCCACTTTAACATCTAGGAATGGACTCGTGGGGGTTAGGAAAGGGCTGTGCTGGTGCACTTTGGGGAACAACCCTGAACCAGACAGCTGTTCATGGGTGGCGTTGCACAGATCCTTGAACTTGGATGGCCCATGGGGCTCTGAGACAGGTTCTCAGGAAAGAGATTTTGTACAAAAAGTGTTTGAGTGTCTTATGTACTGGCTTAGTGTTGTGAGTGTATGTTTGTGATATAGTCTTTCCTATAAGTCAGCCAGGCAACTGCTCAGCTAGCTACCTACTGAGCAACCTGGCACCAAGGAGTAAACAGGAGTCACACAAGGTAACTATACTATTCACTCAGCTTTTATTGACTGCAGTTTCACTCAAAGTAGAACATCAACATACATTAACATCTTACACTGTAACAGTCTAAGAGAAATACAACACACACACGCACACAACAATCCATAGGGAATAACAAATCTGAGTCTCAGAGTCTCAGTCTGCAAGTCCCGGAGACAGCAGGGTGGCCAAGAGAAGCAACCAGCATCTTGCAGGGAAGAATTTCTGGAGCCAGATGGGCAGCAGGGCAGATGAAGTCCTCCATCCAGCAGGGCAGAGCCTTGGCAGCTGATGTCAAGGGAGATCAGGGTGGCGTGGAGCAGCACTCTGGTGTGTGGAGCTCGGCTGTCTCCGTGTTGGTCTGGAGCCTGCCACAGTGTCACCATGGAAGTGGTGGACTCCACCCTGGGACTCTGGATAAGTGCCTGGCACCCCTGATAGCAAGTGGGGACTTTCCCCAGGGCCCTATTTATGAGTGGTCCCGCTCTGCAGATTTGGCTGCTCTGATCCTGTGTGCAGATGTCTTAGGTGTGTCTCCTTACCAGATGTGTCTAGAGTGACTTTGGTGGTTTCCTTCTTGAACCAAAATGTCGAGGCTGACTGGCAGCCATTTTGGTTGACGTGAGTGACTCCATTTTTATTTTATATACTTTATGCCATCTTGACTGGACCAATGCCATTTTATTGGCCCTGCTCTCCACACCTAGAGAGTATCTTGTCTTTTAAATTCCTCTTTGGCATAATATATTAGTTTCTCCATTTCCTTGGAAAATTTTTTGACAGTTGGGCATTTCTCCGGCAGCTGGCGACTGCATGTTTGGAAGCATCCTGTGACATCCTTGGTAAGCCGACCATGATGGAAATGAGTTAGTCTGTGCTGTTGTTGGGCCAGAGAGCCTTAGGCTGAAAGGTTACTCAAGTGAGGACAGTGGAATAGAATGTGAAGAACCTGATTAGTACTGCTTGCCTTTTGGTGTTCTGTTTAAGCTACGTAATAATTCCATCTTCTTACCCTGCACAGCGATAACCTTCAGTGCCTGTATCTCAGAATCCACTGAAAGTTGCAAAGGATGATACAAAATCATGTGTTCCCTGTCGAAGGACCCCAAAATGCAAATGACCCTATCTCAGAACAAATTACTTGTTCCACAGCCAGATTAAACAATTTTCCTGTGTATATAAGCTGAACTCCTACTTAATCACTGCCCTCCAGCAGCATATAGCATGTTTGGAGGGGAACATTGGCTCACAATGGAAGTGCTGAGGAGGTTTCTGTGGCTTTTCTCCCTGTGTTCCTCCAGAATGAGCACCGGACCCCCAGGAGACAGGAAACGGTGGTTCTAAGTGACAGCATTAGGGCATGAACATTGAAGTGTTTTATTCTTTGTCTTTGATGTCCTTTCGTTCCTAAGCAAATTTCGGTCCAGAAAGCTTTGTCTTGGAAGAGAACACAGCTAACAGACTGCTTTCAGAGTGACATAGCCGGGGGAGATGGGCATTGTTCACCCTTGTGTTTCTATCACCAAGTTGTTTGGAATACGGTACCATGATACTAAGGTTAATATTTTAAATAACAAGCGATTATAAAAATAACAAAAAGATATTTGGATTTGTTTTTAAATTTCTTTAATAAGTGATTTCTATTTTCTGAAAATATCTTGAACAAATGATTCTGCCTCTTACAAATAGCAGGGTCGCATGCAAGCAGCTTTCATGTATTTATGAAATCCATTTTTTAAAATAAGAGCCTCAAACTCTTTAAATCACTTTGTGTTTTCCTTGCAAAAAAATTGTAGAACTACCCTTTATCTTTTCCTTATTGTAATGGTAACTTAGTAATATAGTAAGAGGAGTATGAGTCAATGATTTACGAGCCATATCTGTGTATATCCAATGGCATTCTCCTGTAACTTAGGTGAGACCTGAAGTCATGGACTTGTGTAAGTAAAGAGCACTATCTTACCCCACCCTCCCATGTCCTGTAGGAAGTCCCTGGCCTTCCACAAGACTGCCATGCCTTCTGGGACATACTGTTTCACAGCTTCTCTTGCTGCTTTTACATATTCACAGTGTGCTCTTGACCACATTCTGGGATCTTACTCCTTCAGAGCTCCTCTCTTCTTTGTTCCCGCCCCATTTCCCAGACTTTCCCTTAACCTCCACAACAGTGCAAGTTTTTGTAGTAGAATTTAACTGAACATTGAGATTTTGCATAATAAATAGATGAATAATACATTTCAGGGTGGATACAAATTTGTAGTTCATTTTAAAGACTTACCTGTGACTTCATATTAAAAATGTAGAATGTTGTGCAGGAATTAGATATGTGATAATATGCATTCTTGGGCATATTCTTGGGCATAAGAGAGAGAGTTGGCCCTGTTGCCTTCGTCCAGAGAATCAACATTTTAAAAATTTATTTTAAATATGCTTCTGGAATTGGCATAGAAATTTCTTCTGGGCTGATGTTTCTTCTTTCGGCCCCGGCTTGGCCGCCTTGGTGCTAACCTCTATCCTCCTCTGTATATCCAAGGATTGCGAAATGTGTTTTACTTTAAGGTGGTTGATCTTTCATTTTTCTACTTTACCCACCGTGGGTATGCTCTGAGAGTGTTTTTTATATCATTGAAATGAACCATGAAAGTATAATAATATGGGAAAGACCTTACTTTCCCAGAAGAGTTTTTCTACCACTTCAGAGGAACACCTTTGTTTACATCCTACATAAAAATGTCTAAATATAGATATAATTCTAAGACAGGCTACGCTTTTAAAATTAAGGTGAAGTTTGTGTCACCTGAAACTAAGCAGGTAAAACTGAATAACTCAGTGGCATGTAACATTGTCGTGCAACCATCACGTCTACCTGGTTACCAAACATCCTGGTGATCCGAAAATCACATCCCATACACATTAAGAAGTCACTCCATGTTACGGGTTGAATTATGTTCCCACAAAAAAAAAAAAAAAAGATATGTTAGGGTCCTAACCTCCAGTACCTGGGAATGCAGCCGTGTTTGGATACCTGGCTGCTGCAGACCGCATTACTCAAACTCAGTGGAGGTCCTACCCCAGCATGACTGGTGTTCTTTAAAGAAGAGGGCTGTGTACATTTCTGTACAATCCGTACCCAGGCCCAGCCTATTGCTATCATTGATCCTGGAAAAATAGGACAGGATTTACATAAGTGGGTCATGATGAAATTGTATTATCGCTACATAAACAATCAACCTTTTTAGTGCTCCTGTTTTCAAGCCTACCCCTAGTGCATGAATGCTCTTCCAACAGCACTTGCTTTAGAAAACTTCTGTTCAATAGGTCTTTCTGTAAGGATGAAATGGACAATTTTGCACTATCTAATGCAGTATCTTCTCATGTATTACTACTGAGCGGTTGAGATGTGGCTAGTTTAACTAGAACTAAATTTTGAATTAAATTTTATGTAATTTAAATTTAAATAGTCATATCTGACTAATAGCTAACATAATAAACAATGTAGCTTTAGACTTTTGCTACACCTGCTAAAATGCATTTGCCCTTCTAAGCTGCCCTCTTCAAGGTCCCAGAGTAGTCAACTACATGTATTCATAAAATAAAATCCACATTTTGGTTTTATAGGTAGTAATATGTTAGGTAATTCATCTTTCCTTCAGTGTGGTGCCAGTACCTTCATTTAGAGTAAAATATGTTGTCCTAAACAAATTATACCAATATAATGTCTTAAATTATATTGTAAAACTTTGTGTCATATAAAATTTGAACAAATAAATAACCTAAATAATGGAAAACCTGAACTTTAGTCCTAGTATACCAAAACAAACAAACAAGCAAAAAACAAACAAACAAACAACACTTCTCCAGCCCTTATTTTAAAGCCTCATCTGAAAAGGTGTGTGAAGGGTTTGCTTTTTGGATATTTAACTAGATGTCTCCAATTTAAGCATACTCTTTCTTTTTAATTTTTTCTCTTCTATAGTCATCATAGGGGGTACACCTTGAATCCTCATCCTAGGAAACTCCCATTCCCCAAATCGACTGTCCCTCTGGGACAATAGAAGCACTGAAATGCGGCTCTCGGTTTTGCTCAATGGGACAGCTGTTCTCTGTGCTCCGTTCCTGTGCCGAGCAAAGGGAGACAACTTTGTGTTGATCACATACTCTCCTGAACATTGCAGGATGAAACAATTTCATTGAAACATCTGAATCAATTATAAAAAATTGTTTGCGTTTTGTTTTGTTTACTCCCATAAGCAAAAGCAAAAAAATATGTTGCTTTTGGAGTGTCAATGCCAGGAATGTTCCATCTTATGAATTTTTATTCTGTTAGGGGACACATGTGTAGTGAAGGCCATAAGCAGAAAGTCTTTCACAAAGAGAATAAGTATTAAATTATACATGTAAAAACAATCTGTGCTAATTCCAGAAGAACAAGACAAAATACATTTTTAAAATGTTATATTTTCTGGACTAAGGAAACATGGCTGACTCTCCTGCCCAAATATGCATATTTCAACAGACATAATTCTTCCACATGTTAGATTTTAGCATCAAGTCGTAGGCAAGGCTTTGAGGATGGGCTACAAATCTGTATCTAGTTAACAGAAACATTTCCACAAAAGAACATTCTCTCTTGTAACTCTATATCCAGCCTGTTTCAGAAACAGATGGATTTCTCGACTGCTCGCATTGTCATAAGATTTTAAGAATTCACACCTTACAAGCCCTGGCTGGTGTAGCGCAGTGGATTGAGCGCGGGCTGGGACCAAGTAATCCCGGTTCAATTCCTAGTCAGGGCACATGCCTGGGTTGCAGGACAGGTCCCCCTCAGGTCCCCGTGAGGGCCTTGTGAGAGGCAACCATACATTGCTGTTTCTCTCCCTCTCTTTCTCCCTCCCTTCCCCTCTCTCTAAAAATAAATAATAAAAATAAAAATTAAAAAAAAAAAGAATTCACACCTTACAGACTTCATGAAGTTCCCTTTTAACCAAAGTTTTAACACATAGGAAGGGGTGGCTCCCACAGATTTTCAAATAAAGGTTTCCATATAAAGTGGAGGTTTGAGAGTCTACGTGACTGAAATATTTACCAGAGGAAGAAAAAGTAATAAATAAATAAATAAAGTAAAAAATTAAAATGTCTTTGTTCCTACACCTTCACTTGCCTTCACTTCCATATAAAGTGGAGGTTTGAGAGTCTACGTGACTGAAATATTTACCAGAGGAAGAAAAAGTAATAAATAAATAAATAAAGTAAAAAATTAAAATGTCTTTGTTCCTACACCTTCACTTGCCTATCATTAATAAATAAATGATAATATGAAATAATGCAATATAAAATATACTATAGCAACATAATATTGTGAAATAAATAACAGTAAATAATGTAATGACAATCTCAGCTTGCATGTTCACATTTATGAGTGTGAGTCATAACTCCTGATTCTGTCATCAATTTAAACTCCCTATCAGTGTTTTGTTTGTTTGTTTTAATTTTTTTAAAAGATTTTCATTTATTTTTAGAGAGAAGGGAAGGGAGGAAGTTAGAGAGGGAGAGAAACATCAATGTGTGGTTGCCTGTCACATGGCCCCCCACGGGGGATTTGGCCGACAACCCAGGCATGTGCCCTGGCTGGGAATCGAACCAGCGACCCTTTGATTCTCAGCCCATGCTCAATTCACTGAGCTACACCAGCCAGGGCTTGTTTGTTTTGAAAAAGGACTAATTCTAAGAAGTTCTCAGCCAAAGCAGGAAAACATATGTATGGTGGCTGTACCCAACTTACAGTCTCAGTTTCATAAATGGGTAGTTAATTGCAAAATGCCTTTAGAAAAACACACAAGCTAGTACCATTTCCTATGGGGACACTCCATGCTAAAACGCATACAAATAAAGGCTGGGCTAGTTCATATTTCATGGAAATGTTAAAACTTTACTTCCTTCTCCTTGGTTAGTTTCAAGTTTGAAACAACCAAAAGCACACGTCACAAGAAGGCTTCCAGCAAGAGTGTGTGTAATAAGTGGGTCAGGCCTCTGCAACCCACTGCTTGTGGGCAGTGACTTGATTAATATGATGTTATAATGCAAAACAAAAATTGGATCTTCATTGTGCACTTTTGGCTACTATTTTAAGGCAGGGGAGGCATAAGGGATGAATAATAGACCTAATAAGAAAACATTTCATTGGCTTTTTCATTATGGTGAAAACATCTCAGTGGAGAGATAAAACTCATTTACTAAATTCGCCAGAATAGAGATGTGATTGTTGGAACGGTTTAGGTACTTTATAATTCATTTTGCACTAATCTCTTTTTTTTTGAAATCTGAGTACAAGGAAGAAGAGAAATACTTTCATAATACAGTTGGGGGACAAGAAAATGGTCGTTATTTCTAGAGATTTCGGATTATGAATTTTATTCTGACAGTCATGTTGAGCAGCGAAATGAAGTATCAGCTATTAAAAGGAAATTAACTTCCAAATTACAATTACAACATTAACTTTAGTTAGGATTCCAATAGGGAAAATAATTTTCTAAATATTTGTCTCAGAATGTGTCTCTTAAATTCAGCCAATTCAGCTTTTGCTTTCAAATGTGCAAGTGATCTATAGTCACTTTTATCAAGGTTGATAAAGCCATGTGACTCCCCACTCAACCTAAAAACACAGAAAAGGTATAAATTGAATTTTTAGTTGATTAGACTTTTCACTAAATAGTTCAATGTTTGTTTATACACAATATTTACAATGTTTAAAAAAATTTAGGTTAGCTAAATGCTGCAACAAAGCTACTCTGGAAAAATGAAAAAAGCACTTTATGAAAAGAGTATGCTGATCATGTCTGGCTAAGAACATCCATAACTGATTGTAATGAAAAGTAGAGAATGGGAAACTCTCCATTATGAATAACATGGGTGAATACTCATTGAAGAAGACCTTGACCAAACGCTCTTGTCCAGATGGGCTCAGTAATTAGGTGGGTCGGTAGTGGGACCCCACTTGAGAGAGTGGAAATGCAGCTCTGGTACACAGCAGGCCCTTTTCTTTTCAACCAGCACAGCAGCGAGGCCTCCACACAGCTTGGCTGTCTTTGGCAGTGTTGTAAGAACCTGGAATGATGAGAAAACCTCTGCTCCCATTGGAATCTCTTCTGCAGCTCTTCCTGGTCAGACAACTGAGGTTAAGCATTAGTGACTGATTTCAAAATGCTAGTGCTTGCTGGCTCCAGAGTAAAAACAAACAAACAAACAAACAAACAAACAAACAAACAAATTCTACCCCTTGGCTGCCCTTTAATCCAACGCTGATGAGTGGATAAAAGCTGCTATTGCCTGGGAATATTCCTCTTTCCTTTAAGTCAACTGATTCCAGTAAGGTAAAGTGTGAGAAGTGGAGTCCTTTAGGTGTTAGAGAGGGTAAATGGAGACACTGAGTGAGGAGATTGCTCTGGGGGAATGAAGAAAACAGCAAAGTGACAAGCAGGGCAACTTAGCACGAAATATGTAGGTACATCCTGTTGCTGCACAAAATGACCTTAACTAGTTGTGCTCAAACTGTGGCACGGAATATACCCGGATATTCTTGATCTTCTCTCCTCCTGTCAATGTGGAGTTGGTGGTGTAGGCGTGCGCTGAACTAACTAGCCTGGGGCAGAATTTTCAAACCATCGAAAGGAGTCTTCCACGCTTACCCCTACTTTTCGTTTTCCCACCAAGCTAGCACCTGCCTCCTACATCTGGTTGATGCCGTGCCCTGAAACTTTCTTTCATGACATCTGACTCCGCTCTGAGCTCTAAAGTTAGCTTTCCTTCCTCACTGTCACAACTCACCCTGTTCAGTCCTTTGATCAGTGATGGCTAAGAGGAAAAATTGGCTTAGTTAAACTAATTCTACATTAATTTTCCCCCCTTCATTGAATTTTATTTATAAACCCTTAGAATTTGTGAGTCCTTTTCTAAAACTTTCTAAACACTTTATTTTTAAATCAAACTTGGATAACTCAAAATAATAGAAATTTGATTTGAATAAAAAGGGAAATAGTAGCCAATCAAAATTTATTTACCATTTCAAAGAAATCAGATGCAGTGATATATCACCAGATGGTAAATGGATTAGTGTTACCTCTAATGGTGTTTACTGTTTTCAACTCAGTGATATTTGAAATTTTTATGTTATTTGGATTTTCAACTATTTCAGTTATTACAACAATTTATTAAGCAGAGCTCTAAAATGTGCTTTTTATATTCTGTTCTTTCCAATGCAGATTTACAAGAGTACTGAGAAATCAGTGTCACAGTTAAAGGAGGAAGTGCTAGAGTAGATTATACAATCAAATGCCTGGTGCTAAAATAAAGAAATAGAAAATCGCTTTGGTAGGATGAAGTCTGGTGATTTGGGAGATGTGCTGAGTAATAAATAAAAAACACAATATCACTGCGCATCTATCTTTTGATATATGTTTAAATTAGTTTTTCTCTTACAAGAGAGTCTGCTGTCTTAACGGCATTGTGCTGATTATTGCCACTGTAATGTTGTCCTCAGAGTTTGACTAGTGAGTGTGATAGACCCTTTCTTCACTTTCAGTGTTGACAGTGGTAATACAGGTACCTACATATTAGGTTTTTGGCACTTTTTGTAAATTCAGTTTAGTTTCTATATCTGTTGCTTTAATACTGTTCTTATTGCCTTATTCGAAAGTAGTCAATTACTTTCATTCTTATTTTATGGCTACTACAGAAAAATGTCGAAATAGTTTGTGTGGACTATATTATACTAAACAGTAAGTTTTAATAACTTTGTATCAAGTTTTAGCTATTTTTGTTTAAATAGTAATTCATTTTGAGTATTTCCAAATCAATATTGAGTTGTTACATTTCAATATGTCTCTCAATATGCTTTGAATATAGAGATGACTAGGCTCATGGACTTGACATGGAATGTGAAAGAAACATAAGTTTTTATGATTGATGTTAGTTGTTGTTTTGTCTAAGCTCCTTGAAAGAAAAAAATCACCATTTACTGAAATGGGTGCTATTGGTTTAGGAAAGAGAAAAATAATCACAGTGTATTTGTTTTAAGATATCATAAAATATTTCTCCATCTACTCTATCAACTGTCAAAACCAATCATGATTTTCAAGATATTCCAACCTTTCTGATAGTGGACTAAAATTATTTTTGAGTGGACTGGGGAATAGATGCCATCAACCTAATTTCTTTCTCGTCTGCAGTGAGCACATGTGCACACTTCCTTCATTCTACTTGGTGAGGCAGTTACCTGTGAGTAAGTGACTGCTTTAGTCTTCAACAGTTTTTGAAATAAGTTAACAATAAGAACCTTTCCACCTCCAGACAACTAATAGGCATAAAAGAATCAAGAATAATGAATCCCCTTCTTGGGGAATTCAATTGCTTTTTGCCTCTTAGTCAGTTCACTTCATCTTAAATGATGGCATGTCTTAACTCTAGGCTGAGAGAGGTTTGAAATAAAGAATGAATGATTCCAGCAAATTATACCTTACATCTGGAAGTTAAACACACAATAGAGAAACTTTGGTAAAAATATGTTAAAAAATGGCAAATTTTAGAGGCAATGCTGAACTTGTTTATTTGACTGGGAAAATATAAAAATATCGAACAATCATGTTACATAGAAATATCGCAAAGTTGGTGGACTCACCTGCCCTTTTGTCCTTTTCTACCAATATGTTTTCGAGGCATATTTAAGTCAACTCTTACAGCACAATCTCATTAATGTATTCTCCTTTAAAATGTTGAAGAAAGATTTTTTTTCTCATCATCAGTTAGGAATCAATGGTTGATTGGATTAAGGGAAAGGCACTTATTCTTTTGTAATAAGTGCCGTATCCAGTTAATAAACATATATAACCTCTGGGAGTTTTCACTGACATAACATGAGACTATATTTCCAATGTCAAACAGTTGAAATAAGAAATTCCAAAAACAAAACAAAACAAAACAAAAACCACTAAAACCTTTTAAGGATGAATGCTACTCACATGTTTCTCATTGTGTTTATCTTATATAAATAAATAAACTTTTTGAACCAAGAGAGCCGACTTTATGTGCATAGCAGTTCTAGAAAAGGAACTTACGTCCATTGCTTACATAAAGGATAAAAATGGGATCACGGGAGATGTTCGCCTTAGCAGAGCTGAGTTGTTAAACACTTAGATGAATGAATAGATCAAATAGAATTTTGAATATAATTTTTCATGGTTTGAATGGCCAGATCACAGAGAGAATATTCTGAGACACAAAACATTTTCATCAGGGTTGAAAATATTGAGAAAGAACTTAAAATACCAACCAAATTTTCAACAGTTATTTCAATTAGCCAAAACCATCTGAAAAGCTATTTAAAAACAAGAAAATAAAAACAGGTGGAAATACTCCTGTCAGACAGTTCCATTTTAGAATTCTAGAACTACTATGCATTGAGAAAGATAAAAGAAGCTAGAATTTCTACCTCATTTGAAGCCCACTGAAACATGACAGACAATACCAGCAGGTGTATCCACTGCTATAGTATCCTTTTAAAAATAAATCCTAAAAGCAGACAATCTTTGAGGTTATTTTGACACCAGGTGTATTTTATGAAATGCATCATTTTTGATAGTATTATTTTTGTTTGTTTGTTTACAGTCTAAAATATATTCTTTCACAAACAACAAATGAACAGCTGTGCCTATAAATGTCTATACATTTTTAGAAATCCTTGATCATTTTTCCCTCTTTTCTTTTAAAGATCTCATTTATTTATTTTTAGAGGGAGGGGAAGGAGAAAGAGAAGAAGAGAAACATCAGTGTGTGAGAGAAACATCAATTGGTTGCCTCTCACATGCCCCAACCAGGGACCTGGCCTGCAACCCAGACATGTGCCCTGACCTGACAGGGAATTGAACCAGTGACCCCTTGGTTTGCAGGATGATGCCCAACCCACTGAGCCATACCAGTCAGGGCTTTCCCTCTTAAATGTTGGAAAATTCCATAGTTTTGATCATCTTTACAGTATACTTGTTTTTTTGGCTATAAAATAGATAAAAAGATTTCTTCAGCTTTGGCTATTACCCTTCTCATATTAATAAATGGAATCATCACTGCATTGATGGAAGGAACAGTTACAGCATGATTTATACTAGATATAAAACATCATCAGTAGTAACTACATAGTATTGTAGAATTTCATGAGCACCATAAACAAAGTTGTTTATTTAATATAGTGAAGATGGACTTTGTAGAACTATAGGGTCAAAATTTGGGGCCTGAAGTAAGTCTTTGAAATACCTAATGGAGTTTATCAGACTTCAGGTCACACCTGCCTAACATGTGAGCAGGCATCAAATAAGGAAGACTAAGTGAATTCCTAAGGGCATCGATGAATTGTATCAATTCAGGACAATTAAATGTACAATGACTACTAAATAGAGGATTTAATTTTTATACTACAAAGTATACATACAACTCTACCTCAACTCCTTTCTTTAAAATTTTAGGACATGGAAGTTGGGGAAACCAAGGGATTATTCCAGGGCATACAGCTAGTGAGATATCAGACTATGAAGCCATGCTTCTGATGATGAGGAATTGGGTGGATATAAAGAAATGGGGATGACATATAATGATGAACATAACATTGCTGGATGAAAAAATAGTAACAATAATAGCCATTTTTGGAACTTTTTCAATAATTTATCTCAGTTACTCCTAAGGTGTATATTATTCCACTTACTTTTATACAGAGAGAGGAAAAAATCAGTATATCTTGCCCTAGGACAAGCAGCTAGGAAACATTGGAGCTGGCAGTCAATTTTTAGTCTGAATCCAAAGTTAATGCCTTTTAAAATTGTTTATTATTATTTTTAATGACTATGAGACACATTCTTGTCCTACCTAAGGGTTGTGTTTTAAAATAAGGTTTCCTAGAACTCTGAAATGGATTTCTATCTTATTATGAACAACTGACCTACAGAGAAGAACATGAAGCACTATTTTTAAGAGTCTGTGATGCTCCTCAAATAATGCATAGAATCAATTCTAGAACTTTGCTCCCACATATATTTTGCTATTGGCATGAAATATAATTTCAGAGCTTATGGTGTACCTAACACCTCTCTATAGATGCCTAATCTGTTCCCATGTAATGAGTTAGCCCTTAGGTCAAGTATAATTAATAGTACAAAAACATCTGCATTTTCATATGAAGTTTTGCCCTTCACAGGACATGAGACTGAATCCTTTTTCTCAGGGAGGAAGCCGTGAGAACATGAATTCATTTACCCTTGTGTAATGGACCTGCATCTGAGAAAGGGCTGTTCAGGTTGGGAGTGCAAATACATGCCCCTGAAGACATGACTCTGTGGAGACATTAAAGGACTAAGTAGCTAGTCATGTGACTCTCTGTCCCGCAGTGCGCTGTTTTTGCGGTAATATTTCCTTTTCGGATTGCTCCATTTCTCTTTTTTGACCATACAAAAACTGGAATTAAGTTGTAGAGACATGCTTACCAATGTTGTAAATGAAGGGCTATGAATATGAAATATGTGGGATGACAAATTTAAGAACCAAAAATATCCTCACCAAAGGGAGCAATGGACTGAATCTAACAAGAATAAATGGAATAAGAGTACTCACTGGCAAATTTAATTGCCATTATATTTTTACAACTTATTGCTGATATAAGGGAAAGCTATTGACAGTTTTTATGATTTAATCTGGCCAATACACCATTATTTCTCTTAATTTTATTTTTTTAGTGAATGCTTTGGTATTTTCTAAATATACAACTTCATAATCTTCAAATGCTTAAAAAAGGCATAATATTTTATGCCTTCCTATATCTATAATTTTCACTCATATTTCATGCATTATTTTTTATTGTCTGGAGCTTCTAGGTCAATGATAAAATAATAGGGATAATACAATGAGAATCTGACTTATTTTCTCACAAGTAGATTTAAAAAGCTGAGGGTATTTTCTTTTTCTTTTTTTTTTTTTTTTGGCCTTAGTAAGTTCCCTGTCCTTGTTATGGTCATTTCTGGCATTAAAAACAACAACCACATATATTCAGAGAGATAGTCTAGAGATTTGTACAGACCACAGACCAGTAACTGTCTGTGAATTTAAGATCAGTCCTTAAAAACGTAAGTACAGAAATTAAATGCAGGTGTTTAGAAATTTTACAGCAATTTGATTGAACAATTTTATACCCTCTGAGTCTAATAACAAAACATGTTGTTGTTGGGATCCCGGCATCAGCAAAACAATAGCACTGCGCATGTGCAACAGCCCTGTGGGAGTACCTTCCATTGGAATCGAGGCATGGGGCTTTGAAAGTTTATTTGTGGGAGACTAAAGGCAAAATATTGCCGGTCATCGGGATGAAGGGGAATAGAGAAAAAGCAATCTTTTAGGTCAATTATTATCTTATAATAATGAATAGGAATTGCAACGGGTGAGGGTATGCCAGGCTGTAGAGCCCCCATGGGAACCATCGCTCTGTTTACTGCGCGAAGGTCTTGTAGAAGGCGCCATTGTCCAGACTTTTTTTTGATTACGAAAATTGGGGTGTTCCACGGAGAATTAGTGGCTTCAATGTGGCCTGCTGCAAGCTGTTCCTGTACTAACGCCGTGGCAGCAGCAATCTTTTCGTGAGTTAGTGGCCATTGATCAACCCATATGGGGTCTGTGGTTCTCCACTGAATTTTTTCTGCATGGGTACAGGTATGTCAATGGCCATTAGACTAAATTTTGATCTTTCTCTGAAGTATATCCTATACCAGCCCTGGAGGCACGAGGCGTGATTGCAATGGGGTGTTTGATGCCCTGGTTGTTAGCACCGAGGCCTTGCCCAGGGATATACCCTTGTTTTAGCATTTGGGAGGTGACAACACTATTGGGGCTGCAAAGCACGG
>PVJI01015239.1:0-41812 GCA_004026765.1 Micronycteris hirsuta | reverse complement strand
GGGCGTGGGACGAACAAAGTCTTCTCTCAGCCTTTCCTTCTTCATTTTTATTGTCGGCACTGTGACAGAAATCCTCATTCCCTGCCCCGCCGTTTGCCCACCTCTGCACAGCCCCTGCTTCCTTCGGGCCATAACCACACTCTTTCTGGTCTGTGTCTGTGGGTGACACACGTCTATTCTTTACTAATCCCCTCCCTTCTTTCATCCAGGCCCTGCCCCTCCCCTCCGACGGCTGTCAGTTTGCTCCACGTGTCCATGCCTGTGTCCGGTTTGTTCTGTCAGGGTATTTTGTTCATTAGATGCCACGTATAATTGAGATCTCATGGCGTGCATCTTTCTCTGACTGGCTGATTTCCCTTAGCGTAATAATCTCCCGGTCCTTTTTTATGGCTGTATAGTATTCCATTGTGTAAATGTACCACAGTGCTTTTTATCCACTCGCCCAGCAATCCCACTGATGGGAATATATCCTAAGAATCCTGAAACATGAGTTCAAAAGAATATACGCACCCCTATGTTCAAAGCAGCGTTAGCTACAATGGCCGAGGTCTGGAACAGCCCAAGTGCCCGCTCAGCCTTTTGCCGGCTCGCTGAGGATAAGCAGAAGGTGGCCAGGAGGGGAAGTGAAGCCGGGGGTCTCTAGACAGAGGCATCAGCATGAACAGAGAAGGGAACCGGGCCGGGCGAGGACCACCCCTCCCAGCCCCAGACCGGCCTGATGGGCACTGGGGAGTGGCAGCGATTCAGAAAGGCGCCCTGTTTTAATGAGCACTCACGACACTGAACCTCAGGCTGAGCGCTTTGGCTACCGTCTCGGCGACTCCTCGTAACTCCGAAAGTGAGGACGGACGTCCGCGCTTCCAGACGGGGAAACTGAGTCTCAGGTACGGGCTGGAGGCTTGCTCACGGGCTGTGAGCAGCCCAGGGGCAGAGCCAGGCTCCACACCCAGGTTCCTCTGCTTCCTGTCGGCTGTGGGTCAGGACCCCAAAGTGGTCTGTGCGGTCCTGTCCCCCTGTCCAGGTGGCGGGGCTGCCGGTCCTGCTCTCTGCCTGGTTGGTGGAGTGAAGCTATACTTTCCTACACTGTGCTCTCCAACTGTGTTCCCGCCACACACGATTCGCCCTGCCCCCCCCGCCCTGGGGGGCTCAGGTCTCCTCTGTCTCTGAGCAGCCCCCCTCAGGGACGGCAGGGCTGCCGCCGAGGGTTTCGGCGAGGCATTTGCCGATAACCGGGCAGGACCCACTTGGGAACGTCCGTCACCAGCCTGACATTCCCGCTGACAACAAAACCATGTGAAAACTCAGTCTAATAAACCGGGAAGCGGGGACAACGAGGACACGGAGAAGTCAGCTGCGGCTCGGGTTAGGCCTGCGAGAAGCTTCGCCTTCGTTCAGTGAGACCCAGCTCCGCGGCCGGCGACTGACACCCCGGACCAGGGGCTGATCTCCGACGGAGGCGCCCGGCCAAGCGAGGGCACTGGAGAGGATCGTTTGCAGACATGAGGCGGGCACTTTGCGCGTGGCGGGGGCGGGGAGCGCTGACAGGTCTGATTTGCCCGGGCGGCTCTTCTCTGCCGAAGAGCGCCCGTGGATTAGAGGGGCCCTGCCGTGGCAGCCCTTCTGCATCTTCGCTGCTCATTAAAACTTCGCGGAGCTGGAGAACCTGGCGGAGCAGAGGCGGCCGCGGGAACCTTCTGAGGGACTCGGGTACACAGCTGTTGAAAGGTGGTTGAGTGTGCTGCCTTGGGTCTGACAAACCGGGTTTTAGTGCGGCTCCCCGTTCACAGCGGCTGAAATAATTGGTCATCAGTGACTACTAATTCGGCTGCGTAGCCAGAGGCGATTTTTTTCTTCCCGGAAAATCAATGACAGCCACGAAGGTTCTGTGCCCCGTGATTCTGCTCCAGACGGGCCCTCATTTGACGCTTGCTTCTTCCACTGGAGACAGCTATTTTGTTAAAATAAAATTAAAATCCATCTCTAATATGTCAGTGGTCCCCGGGGGTCGGGAGAGGCGCGGGCACCCACACAGCCTCCGGGCTGACGGACGGAGTGGACAGCGGCCTCCAGGGCGGGCCGTGTCTCCACGGCTGATGTGACGTTCAGAGCCCGCTGTGGGCCACGGGCCGCGGGCTGTGGGCCACGGACGGTCTGGTTTTGGAGGCGGCTGAGAGCTGGGCTTCTTTCCGCGGTTCTACATCAAAGCTGAGCCCTCGATGGACACCCCACAGTGGCACGGTCTAGGGAGACCCAACCTCTCTTCCGTCCTTCTCCGCGTGGTCTGCGGAAGGGCGCCCTTCTGTTCTCGGACAGCACCCCAAGGTGCCCTTCAGGGCTGGGCTGCCTCCCCTTGGCTCCTGAGCCGAGGCTTCCCGATGAGGCTCATCTGTCGGAGTGCCACATGACTTCAGTGCCCGTTTACCCAAGGCCTCGCTGGTGCCTGATGTCACACGGCTGCTCTTTCTTACAAGCGATTCCGATTCATGTTGCCCACGTGGTACCAAAGCCACCGTTAAATCGTGTGTTTGTTTTTTCACATTGAAATTTTAATGGAGATCCTTGCGGATGTCACATGCAGTTGTAAGAAATGAGACCGAGGTCTCACGACTCCCTACCCACAGTAACACCCAGCGTCCGCTCCCATGGTGACATCCTGTGAAAGTAAAGGACAAAATCGTACCCAGGATACCGGCATTGAGGTGATGCACCCCCCCTTAAGCGATGTCCCCAAACTGACTGGTACTCATTTGTGTGTGTGTTTCTTTCTTTGCACCTCATCCTGGGTGTAGCTGCGCACCCACCGCTATGGACAAGATACCCAACGGCCCACCCTCGCAGCATCCCCCCTGCCCCCGCCCAGTGCCCGTCCTCACCACCCCCACCGCCCTCCTGCACTGCACACGCGGGCCGGGGACCCACCCAGTCACCCTCACAGGAGCCCTGCTGGGTCGGAACTACTATGATGACACCCCCCACTTTACAGATAAAGAACCACTGAGCCATGACCTTGCATTACTGACAGACACTTAACAAGACAGAATGGCGTGTTCGGGATCCATGTGTGGGATTGCAGAGACTCTGGGACGTAGCTGGCCTGCCTACGGGGGTAGCTGGGCCTGTAGCATTTTAAAAACTCAGGTTACCGTTTTCTTAAACGAGAATGCACATGGAGATCCAAACACCTGGCTTCCCTCCAGGAGGCGTTACACGGCCTGGTGACACGGGGCCCACATTGTCACATGTCAGTAGCTGGCCGGTGCTTAGCCTCTAGCTGTCCCTTAGCCCAGGCGGGCGCTCGAGTCCGACGCAGTCCCCACCACCCCCTATCGCCTCGCACAGGGCGGGCTTTGCCCTGTAACCTGCCAGGCCTCTTCAGGTGTGCGACATTATAACCCTGGCTGTGTGCCTCTTAAATCACAGGAATACTGGGTGTCTCTCCTTCTTCTCAAGAGCTCAAAGGACTCTTTACTGATGAGCTCACGCCATTTATTCTGACATGAGAGGTAATATCACCCCCACTCACAGGTGGAGAAAAGGGGCCCCTGGAGATGGAAGTCGTGGGCCCTCAGTCCCTCCAGTCGGGGGTGGGAGAGCGCTGTGTTGAGTCTGGAGTCTTTGGGCTTCATCTGTGCCCCTCCAGAAATAGGGGTGCTGGAAGCGTGGAGGTACAGGGTGGAGGCACGGGGCACGGGGCGGGAGAAGAGAGAAACCCCCTTAAAGGCAGGACAAAGAGTGGCGAGGCTGAAGGGAAAGCCAGGGCCAGGAAACACGGCACCCACCGGAGACACTGTCAGGGACCCACGGAAATGTTCTCGTCTTTTTTAAATCAGAAGAAAAGGTAATAATTCAGCCTGGATTAGAGTCATCTTTATACCAGTGCAGCCATTACATACATTACATATATTTTTTTAATTTAATTTTATTTATTTATTTATTTATTTTTTTTACGGAGCAAGGGCCCACAGAGGCCGGACTGCCCAGGGCTCCCGGAAGTCCGGCAGCAGACAAGTCCGGCAGGAGCTGAAAGACGCAGGAGCCCGGCCTGGACCAGGAGTTGCCCTTAAACACTCTCTCTTCCTCCTTATACCGAGGCCAGAGATGCTCAGTCTTCAGGGTAGAGGAGAATCGCCCCCTGGGCCGGGGCCTAGGCCCCTGCATTTTACCAAGGGTTCACACTCCACCTACGAGGAGAGTCTGGCCCACGGGGTCCTGGCACCCCTAGGCAGTGACGGCCCTGAGCCTTTCCTGTGGAGGACCCTCCAACCTGGCCGCCACAGTCACCTGCATCAGGGGTGGGCTGGCCGGCCACCTCTGGCCCCAAGGGAGGCTGCAGCTCCTTCATCACACTCCTGCCCTGCCACCTTCCTCTTAATTGTCCCTCCTTGGCCCCAGGGCCTGTCTTTCCTAACTAGGCTGCAGGAAGGGGTGGTAATTGAGGCTCTCTCCCTGGCAGGACTCTTAGAGCTAATTAGAGAAGAGGACCTCTGGGCTTGCAGTTAGTTTTTAATTGTTTGCAGATCCAACATAAAAGCTAATGACAGAGGAGGGAGGCTCGGTGAGCAGCACACTCCTGACTTCTAAATTTGTCTAAGAGGTCACTGGCAATTTGTTAGCGTTTTCACAGGGGTGAATTCAATTAGCAGCTCCCCGCACAGGCGCCAGCGGTGGGCAAAGGACGGGTGGCAGAGCCGGACGGCTTTCAGGAAGCGTCTCCCAAACTGAGTGCCCGTGCCCGAACCTTGGGGACCCTCCCCGCGCACCTCCACCTTCTCCCGGGGCAGCTGGCTGTGGCCTGAGCCCCTCTGGGGAGGGAAGGCTTGACGGAGCCAAGTGGACAGGGCTGGGAACAAAGTGACCTCCAGGCCGCTCAGGAGTCGTCTGGGCCGGGGGACCCTGGCACCTGGGGAGATGGTGAGTAGCAGACCGGGCATTCCTGCTGGGGAGGTGCTGAGCACGGCGAGGAGAATGGTGGCGTCCAGTGTAAGACAAGGGGTCGGCTCCTCCCAGCAACCCCTCTGTGTCTGCCGGGGTGGGGCCCTAGGGATCCCGCATCCCAGCGGAAGGTCACAGGGCAAACAGAAAGCACCTGGACACCCAGTGACAGGTGACGCGGACACCCACAGTGGGAGACACGACGCTGACCAGGTGACATTTGCCAACGTGGGGAGTTAAACAAGCAAGTGGCTGTGCACACGGGCTGGTAGTATGAAATCACACTGAGTAATATGTATTATTTAAGGACCTCTAAGGGGAAAGCAGAAACGAGAAACCCTGGAGGGTAGGCACGTGTGCTCCAACCTCAGCATGACGCCTCAGGGGATGGGGTGGGGCGGTGTGCAGCCAGCAGAGGGTGCGAAGGGGCTTCAAGCTGCATTCATTATATTTTATTTCCTTAATAATTGAAAAAAGGGTCGGAAGCAAATGCGGCCAGCGGGTAATGAGTGGAATCCGTGTGGCGGGCTCACGGAGCTTCGGAACTTCTCTCTGTTTGGAGAGTTTTCTCATCAACACAGAAGGAAGGCCCGGCGAACCTGTTTGCGCCTCAGGAAAGTGCTCAGACCACACAGGCTACGGGGAACCAGACCCTGGGGCAGCCATTGGAAAACAATAATTCTAAGGATAGATGTGAACGGAACGATTTCTAAAGCGCGGGGCTTTCTGACTTTGTGTTAAGATGCTTTGATGGCCCTGGCTGGTGTAGCTCAGTGGATTGAGCACGGGCTGGGAACCAGACGGTCCCGGTTCGATTCCCAGTCGGGGCACATGCCTGGGTTGCAGGCTGGGTCCCCAGTGAGGGCCATGTGAGAGGCAACCATACATTGCTGTTTCTCTCCCTCTTTCTCTCTCCCTTCCCCTCTCTCTAAAAATAAATAAATAAAATCTTTAAAAAAAAAAAAAAAAAAAAGATGCTTTGATGACCGTGGCAGGGTGACTGGTGGGCGGCCCCCAAAGCACATGCCCTCTTTCTAGCCCCCAGAACCTGTGAATGGGACTTTATTTGGCAAAGGGGTCATTTCTGATGTAACTGACTTAGGAACCGGGGTGAGCCCTAAATCCAGTGAGGAGCGTCCTGATAGGAGACAGGAGAGGAGACACACACAGAGGAGAGGCCACGTGACCACGGACCAGCGATCAGAGTGATGTGGCTGCAAGCCCAGGGATGCCAGGAGCTGCCAGAAACTGGAACAGACGGGAAGGAAGGAATCTCCCCTAGAGCCTTCAGATGGGGTGCAGCCCTGTGACAGCTTGAATTTGGACTTCTGGAGTCCCCGTTATGAGAACTTGACTTTCCGCTGTTTTACACCTGCCACGCTGGTGCTGGTTCATTACAGAGGCCCCAGGAAGTGAGCAGCTGAAGCTCAGTGCCCAGAGGGAGGGGCTGTCTCTCGTGTCCAGCATCAGAATACTGGCCATTTCCAACATCAGGGATGGGTCGCAACCAAGCTATCGATTCTTGCTCATGCAGTCGGTCAACAAGCGTTTATCGAGTCTCTCCTGTGTTCCAGACCCTGGGATGCAGCAGGAAGCAGAATCAGACGTGGCCCGAAGTCCCTCTGCGCCTGCTCTCCTGCCCCACCCCCCACCTACCCGGAAGCCACACAGACCACGTGCAGTTTATCCCTTTGCTGCTGTATTTCGCGTCTCGCTTTCTCTCTGTGTCCCACACACCCGGCGCGATGCCCCAGCGCAGGCGGGCGTTCAGCGGGCACGCAGCGTAGAGGGAGGTAGGGAATGCGGCTGTGCGATTGTGGGTGATGCCTCTGGGCCTCATTTTACAAGTGGGGACAAGAGAGTTGCTGCCAAAATGTTGTTCCGAGGATCCCGTGAGAAGCCGTGAGTGGAGCAGGGTGACCGGCCGCGTAGGAGCTGAGTGAACAGGAGCCAGTATTATTCCTCCAAACCAGCGCAGGCCCAGGTTCAAGGCTGAATGAACGGGTCCATCTCCGCCGGTTCTCGCAGGACACGCTCACTCCGCGGAGTCTTTGGCTCTCTTGTCAGTGGGTGTGGCAGCGGGGCCCACTGTGTCCCCAGAGGGGCAGGGCTGGCCGCACCCCAGCAACCCTCTGACTGTCAAGGCTGAAGGCCAGGGAGGTGAGGAGAGGGGCGGCCGGGCCAGGCACGGAGCCCACTCCCAGGCAGGCGAGGCCCAGCTCTGGAAAATTCAGAAGCAGGAGCGGAGCCGTGCGAAGCGGCTGGGGAGGCCCCGAGGGGGAGCGGCTGGGCCTCGTTAGCGCTGACCCCAGCACCTGCAGCTCCTGATGGATGATGGGGTTCGGGCGGGACAGGCCCTGGGGGAGCGGCGGCCCATCCATTACGGGCCCTGCCTGCTCCCCGTGCCACGAGCCCTGGGCCGGGAATAAATCTCTGCCTGGGCCGCAGGAGAATCGAGAGGGAAAAAAGGTAGAGCATGAAAAATGTCTGCTTCCTGGCTCCAGCAACAAAGCTGCACCGGAGGACAGAGTGAGCAGGAGTTTGGGGAGATGGGAGGGGTCCTGGGGAGGCCGGGCTGCCAGGCAGGGAAGGGGGTGAGGGTGGGGCCCTCAGACCACACCTCCTCCCAGCTTCATGACCCTGCCTGGGCTTCTTTAAACAGTCCCCGGCCCCCCAGATCTGGCCCATGGAGGCGGCTGGCTGTGAGGAGGTAGGATGCCCCGGTGCACCCAGTGTGGGGTGTCCCAGGCCCCAGCCGGGCAGTGATGGGTGGGTCTGAGGGGCCACCTCCTGTAAGAATCTGTTCCAGCCACTAAGTGCGACGGTCCTGGTGTGAACTGCCCGGACCCCAGTCCCCACACTCCACGTATCACCCGTGACCTCTTGCTAAGGGACATATATGCTGTGCATGCCTCAGTTTCCCCATGGATAAATGGAGGTGCTGGGTTGCAGTGAGGATTAATTGGCTTACTCTGGGGAAAGCCAGGCCCCCACCATGTGCTCGTCCACGCCGGCCATTGATGACTGTGACACTCACTGCAGATGCCATCCCACTGCTGAGGACGTGCCCACAATGGGCGGCCCACACCACTGTGGACACGGCTGGGGGTGAGCAATGGCTCCCTCTCCCGGGGTCCCGCTCCGCCCCCTGGAAGCGAGCAGCCTGTGCTCAGAGACGTCAGCCTGGAAGGAGATGTGGCTCCAGTCCTGACCCTGTCACTGGTGGGCCAGGTGGCCATGGGCGAGTGATTCTCTGAGCCTATGTTTCCCCACCTGCAACACGGGGATCACAGTCCCTACGGGGTCGAGTCGTGAGGAATTTATGAGATGAGGGTTCTGCCAGTGTGAGCCGTGAGGGCTGCCCCCCCCAAACCCACACACTGGCCCGTGTTCTGTCTGTGAAGCCCTGCGCTGGCCCCCACAGCAGGGCCTCAGAGGGTGGAGGGCTGTCCGCACCTTTCTTCCCTCGGCTAGGAAGGCCTCGCTCTTGTGTTCTTTGTACAAAGTGGCCTTCCCCCTCATCCCACCCGCCACCCTGGTCTCCCCTCAGCTGTTTACGGGCCTCCCTGACTGTACAACATCCCACATTGTTTGACTTGATGCTACAAGCATGGCCTGAGCAGCAGAATAGCATGGGCGGGTCACCTCCCTCGTTCTGGACGCGCTACCTCTATTAATTTGGCCAACAGATGCACCCACTCTTCGCAGCGGCATCGCCTTTATGCTGACTCATAGCATCCGCCATGGGGTAGCACAGCAGAGTCTATAAAGTGACTCCTGGCTTCCCCGTCTGCCCTCCGGGTCGCCGAGGCACTGTCTCTGCACTTCCAATAACTCTGCCTCAAAGCCTTAAAAGGCCCTGGACCGTCTTTCTCCCCAACAAATACACCACGAGCGCCTACTGGGTGCCAGAACCTGATGAGGCAGCGGCGGACGACCCCCACCTGTGCCCGCCGCGGGGACCTGGCTGTCCGGCAAGGAGACCGGAGACCGGCGTCAGGCAGAGGGCTGCAGATGCCCCTGCACGTGGGGTGGAGCCCTCATCAGCGGAAAATATCTGTAGTGGGAAAAGCGTGTAATCCTGCCCGGAGGAGTGTCACTTGTGCACCCTCGTGGTCCCTGCCCTGCTCAGTGTTGCAAGAAAAGAAGAAAATTCAACGTTCAAAGCTTCGTTTATATGGAACGTGCGTCCCTTTTGCATCATCATAATGTCAAAGAACCCCGAGTCCAGCCGTCTTATTTAGCTGCAGTTGCTGTCAGTGCTACCAAGCAGGCTGCGGGGCCGCCATCTCCGCCAGGCAGGAGGGGCCTTTCAGGGGGTCTTTGCCAGGCCCACCTGCTCCCCCTGGTGGTCAACCTGGCTTCATTCAGCCCAGCTTCAGGCTGCTAATACATGGCCAGGTGGTCTCCCCTTCAGAAGCAGCCATGGGTCTGGGGGACGGTTGCCTGGGAAGAGGCTTGTTATTATTGCAGAAGCATTGGGTGGGTGGCTGGGATTTTGGCCGGCGGCTCCGGGAGAAACAAAATAACCCAGAGTGATGGATGGGCCCATTGTAAATTTGTAAAATAAATCAGCTTGGCAGGAAGATTCAAAAAACCTGTCAGGCAGCAAACATTTTTTAACAGCCTGTAGAATTTCCTCCAGCCTTCGCATTCGTCAGTGTCAGGCTGTGACGCATCTGATGGCTGGGCGCGTGGCGTTCCCTGCCTTTCTCCTGCGTCTCCTTTTCCTGTGGTCTGAACACCGTTAGCACTGGGACTGGCGGAGCCTGGACCGGACGGAATTGGGGGGTGGACCTAGTGTTCTCCCAGGTGGCACGCTGCTACTGGCTTCGTGCTCAGATCGCAGTGCGGTCCTTGGTCCGTTCAGCAAACCAAAGGTGAAGGTGAAGGGAAGTGACACATGGAGAGCGAAGCGCGTGGGGCTCGTTTGATGTGTTCAGGTCACGCTGGAAGCTTTCAGAAAAACCCACACGGGGTGGCCGCACACAGTGTCGAGTTAGCCCCTCTCAGTCCCCCTCTGGGGCAGGACAAACAGAGGTAGCGTCTCTGCCTGTGTCACCTTCCTCCTTGTGTGTGTTGGGCAGGCAGGTCAGCGCCGCTGTCGCCGTCACAGGTGTTTAGGGCAGGCCAATCCCCATCCCAATGCAGAGCAGCCAGGAGCAAATGACTTCCTCTCTCTGACCCTCTGTCTCTTCTTCTGCAGGGCGGGGATGTACCAGTTCCCAGCTCACTCTCACTGAAGTGGTTCGGAGTCAGCGAAGGAGAGGAGGCAGCATGTCTGACATGTAACAGTAACAATAATACATAGTTGCCATTATTAGTTCAAAGCGGGGTCTATCCACCTTCCATCTGGCTCATGTCAGACCCTGACACACGGGGGCTGTTTGCCTGTTGACGGAGTGATGGGTCTTCCTGGTAGCGTCCTTGCCTTGCGTGTGGCATGAGGCTCCAGGCAGGGTGGTGGCTGAGCCCTGGGTGGCCAGAATCTGCCAGAAGCTCCAGCTGCTGCTCAGATCTTGCTGCTGCTCCCCCACCCCCCATCGTCCCTCGCTCATCATAATGGACAATGCTGGACCAGTTAGGAGCCGTAACAACTAAGATGTGTGGAGAGAATGTGAACATTTGCAAACACTTACTAAAATGCATCAGTAATTAAGTGCCTCTCTAATAGTGGCACTTCTGACCTCTGGACACATCTGTGGATGAACCTTGGGTCGCAGCATGCTTTGAGATCCATGTTGCACCGCTACCCACCAGCAATGGAAGTTTAAAACTCCTCCCTGACTTGAATTCTGAGATCCGAGAGTGCAGGGCCTGGCCCCGCCACCTGGTGCTGGGCGCGTGGTCCTCAAAGCAGCCAGCGGGCAGGGTGCAGACCCAGGCTCTGCCACGTGCAGCACTCTCCCTGTCCTGCCCTAGAGGATGGATGTCAGGGTCGGCAATTACAGGTGCAGAGTGCTTGCTTCAGGGGAGCTCACGTCTCGGCAGCTCCCAGTAGGGCAGCCCCTACCGCAATCGTAGGACAGAACTAGGCGGCAGTTAGCTGAGGGATCATGATGACCAGTGGTTAGCAGTCGCTGCGAACTCAGCGCCCAGCTGGACCAGGCAGATGGTGGACAGGAGAGTCAGGCTGGCGGGGGAGGGGTGGCTGGGAGAGACGGAAGAGCGCACGTGGATTCCGTCCAAAGGGGGCGCTGCCTCCCGGCACAGCCGCCGGTGCCAGGCAGGAGCGTGCGCGCGTGTTGGCCCGGCTCTGACTTCCTAAGAGAACTGGGAAATCTGAGTGTTTACATGAAATCTCCTGACTTTTAAAATGTGGCAACTCATTTAAAAAAAAAAGTGTTTTTTAAAAAGTTGCTCCCCGTGCCAAACAAACATCTCTGTGTAAGGGGGGCCCCTTTTCCAGATGAGAGCCTGGGCCTCCACCTCCTCTCGGCCGCAGAGGTGGGTGGACGGAAGCCGACCTCGCGGATGGGGTGGCGATCGGAAAGCCGTGGTGTGGATGGGGACCCGTGGGCTGACTGGGAAGGGAGTGACTGATCGCCCATCGTCAGTTCAGGCTTGGGGCCCATCTGGCACTGGGAGGTGGGGCGGCAGGCGGCTGGAGGTGCGCGGTGCCCGCGCCATCTGTCCGCTTCGTCCGTCCGTTGTGCAATGTACAGGGGGCGAGAGGGCTTGGTGCTGGGGACGGGGGCGGAGCCGCGGTCAGAACTTGATCTCGCGAGGCCGGGACCACCTCCGCGAGCTCGCCCGCATCCCCAGCTTCCAGGGAGCTTTTCCTGCACTCAGCCTAAGGTGGGGCTTCATTTTGGTTTTTTTCACACATCTGGAGCTGCGGGTACACGGGGCTCATTGGTCTCTTTCTTATTCATTGGACCAGGTCACCCCAACCCCCCCTCGGGTGGTCGGGCAGGATCGGACTTGGGTTTAAACATGCTTTTAAAGCAGAGAAATAAATACACCCGAGGCTTGTAAAAGGTGATCATTGCGGAACGGGCCTCAGCCCATAACTTGAAAGTAATAGCCCCATTACGGAGGGGCGGCGGTGTTTTAACTGCTCCTTGCATTTACGTCGTGAGGTGGAAGGGCTTTGCCGGCAGGTTGGGCCTCTCAGTAAAAGCTTTTGCAGCGGCCACTTAACCTCCATTTACGGAGAAATAAAGCGAAATTGATGCTGATTGGGGCCTGCTTTGGGGGATAGTTTTGTTCCATAAAAGCCCTTTGGCTTGCAATTTGCTGAGCTGCCCTGTCACATCAGCAACGGCCGCCGTTGATAAAGATAAAGCTTTATAGCCGCGATATTTGCTGCTAACAGCAACCTAATGCAGCATTTTCATTTTTTTGCAATTAATGTTAACGTCTGCTACGAAAATTGTCATTAAATACCATTTTAAAATCCATTCAATTTGCATATGCAAAGCCCATTTACCATCACAGAAGATATTGCTGGGACTCCATCATGTGCTTTCCCTGGAACTGTAGCCACTCGGTTTTATGGCAATTTAAGATTTTTATATTGAAAGCTCGATGATAATGGATAGCCTTTCTGAACCCAGCTGACTTAAGCTTTTCCATTGTATGTAGAAAAACGGAGCCCCGGCACCAGACACTGGGGGCGTGCACGCTGTACCTCAGTCCCGAGCAGGCGGGATGTGGAAGAAAGGCGAAGAGCACTGGACAGGGAGTCCGCCAGCCTGACTCCAGGTCTGGCTCTTGTCTGCTCACAGCTCGCTCTGTGGCCTCAGGAAAGTCTCTCCACCTCCCTGAGCATCTATTTTCCTGTTTTAAATAGGTGACCGCGAATGTCTGTGTATTTTAATATTTTATAGTTTAAAGTATAAGCATTCTAGGCCAAGGAGGCTCAAGAGATCAGGCCTGGCTGATCAGGGCACTGGAACCTGCTGGCCTCGGCAATTGGCTCAGAGGCAGACATGTGACTCAGGGCTGGCCAATCAGTGTATTCCACAAACCCTACTCACAGTGGTTGGTTCAGGGACAGGGATGGCACGAAGTTGGACCAAAGCATCTTAATCTCCAGGCTTTGGTACTTCCCACACCCTTCCCTCTGGGTCCCGAAGAGAACAGAAGGAACTGATCCCGGCTCTTTTGTCACAGGAGGAAGAAGTCTGTCAGAGAATGGAGCCAAAACTGCGAAGCATGTCCAAGACATGGGAGACACCCAAATGCTGATGACACTGCCCGATTGCCTGGATCCAGCTATGCCTGAAGCTCTACCCTGGGCTTTTCAACCATGTGAGCCACCACATTGCCCTTAAAAAAAACCAAGGCTGTTTTGAGTTGAGACTGATGATGTACAGCCACACTCTACTTTTATAGGATGATATGCATGCCAGGGTTAGGACCTGGGCCACACGACGGCCTCAGGACCAACCACTGTGACCAAGCTTTTGTGAAGGACACTGATTGGCCAGGCCTGATCACTTGCCCCTCCCTGCTCCCACATAAGTCACTAATTCAGTCACCACTAAGCCCCTCTCCCCAGCCTACCAGGGGGAGGGGTGGATCTAAGGTGTCAGCCACCTTACCGTGCCTGGATCCCAAATGTCATATTTGGAGGGACAAAGGGTGGCTCCTTCCTGAATCTCCGGTCGTCCTTGTCACTGACGCGGATGTTGTTGAGCTGACGGTAGAGGAAATTCTCCCGGGCTGTTACCAGGCCGGCTCTCACCGCCCCACGATTCATAGCGATGTAATTCGGAGCCAGCTCTTGGGAACGGATGGGCTGCGGCTTGAACACATTCCAGTGTCCAATGGCTGAGGACAGGGAGACACAGGTCAACTTTGCGGGGGTCGGTCTGGGAAGCAAAGCTGTCTGTGCTGACTGACTAGGAAGACGGGGGCCCGCAGGGCCTGTGCCTTCCTGTCAACCTGGAGCCTGCGTGGGGCAGCCCTGCCTGGCTCCCTGGACAGAGAGGGGTCAGGGTTCCCAGGGGTTCCGCAGGGCAGCTGCTTGGAGCTGGGTGCCTGACCTTGACCGCCTGTGGGCAATCAGAGAGTTAGTCCTGTGCCCTCTCTGGGCTCACAGCTGAAACGGCGCAGAGCACAGACTCTCTCTGGCCTGGGGACAGGGTGGGCTGAGTTCCTTCCTATTTCCCTGACACATTCAACCCGGGCCCTACTTGGTCCTCCCCGTCTCAGCCAAGCCCAGGCCGTGATCTCCGCCCTGTGCTGCAGGACAGGCCCTTGGGCTCTTTCCCGGGAGCCTGGCCAGCTGCCGAGCGGCCAGCCTGGGTGGAGAGCCCGAGCTCCACCCATGCGCTCACCTTCGGGGACCCCTCCGTCCAGCCCCCGGGTGTAGAGTCCGTAATTAAAGTCAATGCCAGGAAGACTGTAGCTTCTTTCCCGGGTCTTCCCGAGTTCAGCCTGTCGGGGGAAGCACAGAGAGCAAGCTGAGGGGTGGAATCTCGGGCCGGCCATTTCTCAGCAAATTCAGCCACAGGGAGGCCCCAGATGCCTGCCCTGCCCAGGCCTCGTGGGCAACCTTCAGGGCCACTGGGGTGTGGAAGGACATTGCTCTGTGTATTTTCAATCACATTAAGCCCCCATTTTATAAACAGGGAAACTGAGACCTAGAGAGGTGGGGCCATTGTCTGGGGCTCTGAGGCGATGGGGCAGGATTTCGGGGGCAGGCCCGCCTGGCCTCTGGGAGGAGCTCCCACGGCACCCCAGCCGCTCCGGGAGGTCCCCAGGCCCAGGGCCCTCTCCCGCACTGTGCTTGGGGGGCCATTGCCTTCTTCACCATCGATGGGCATGCGCTGGGTTCCACATTCTAGGTGCAATATTTGGTTTTTCATAGGCTCCTCTCCCTGAGTCCTCCCTCTTCCTCCTTCTCCTATCTCATCGATGTCCCCATCCCCCTGGCTCCCAGGGACTCTCCGCAAACCTCCCCCTGGGGCTGGCTGTCCAGGCCTGTGCCCTTCAACCCCACCTGTCCTTGCGGCTTCACCTCCCAGACTCCCCCACGTGGCCCCATGGTTTGGGGGGACCAGCCCAGTCCCCTCCCTGAAAGGTCTGCAGGCAGCCCAACCTCCTGGAAGGCCCTTAATCCCTGGCCCGCCCTCCCTACTGGTCCTCATTCTTCAATCTCTGGACCCCTCGAGTTCACAGCAGCTGCTCCCTCACCTGGCTCTGGTGACGTTTACTGTCTGGTGATGGTCCCTTGGGGCTTAGAACTTAAGTGACCTGGGTTTCCATGAACACACAGGCTGGCCTGCCTGGATGATAAATTCCTACACAACCCAACCCACGGCTACTACCGCCTTCCTTTTGCTGATGGTACATAGCAGGTGCTCAATAAACGCCTGGGATGAAAACCTCTTCCTCTGGGAAGCCCTCTCAGGTTGCCACCAGTCCAAACAAGCTTCCTTGCATGTGACATCATAGGGCCCTGAATGCCACCTCGGGGCACTTTCAAAATGACACAGTAGTGCCTGCTACAGCCTGGATGGGCTTTGACTACATGGTACTCATGGAAGAAACCGGTCACAAAGGACCACATGTCGTATGATTTCATTCCCATGAGACGTCTCCAGCAGGCAAATCTGTGGGAGCAGAAGTAGATCAGCGGCTGCCTGTGGCTGGGAGGGCGGGGAATGGGGCGACTGGGAGGGGGCGGCTGAGGGGAGTGGGGCTTCTCTCGGAGGTAACGGAAATGTCCTAAAATCGCTTGTGGTGCCAGTGGCACAGGTCTGTGACCACGCCAAAATCTACCGTGTTGTGTGCCTTAAATGGGCACCTGGTATGGTGTCTGAGTTAGGTCTCAGCAGAGCCGCTGACATCACAAAGCGGCAAAGTCCAGTCAGAGATTGTGTGAGGGCCAGCTTGAAGCCTGTCTGCCCCGGGACACTGGGCTCAGTCTTGATTTACTTATTTTAAGGTTCATTTACAAATTTGTTCTGAAAAATAGACTTTATTTTTTAGAGCAGTTTTAGGCTTCCAGCAAAACTGAGCAGAAGGGACAGAGCATCCCTCTTGGCCCCTGCGGGTCCTTGTTTTCACCCTCCGCTCCCAGGGCCCAGCGGAGAATAGACTCTGGGACGCAGCGGGGGCAGGGGTGAGTGAATGCGTGAAATGCCTGCTTGGAGACTGTCCGTTCCTTTCCCCACAGAGCCCGGTCAGGTTTCTCCCACCTCCCTTCCATCTCAAACCCCAGCCCGGACCTCCCTCGAGAGCCCCGGAGTCCTGAGTTCCGGGCGGGCGCCTCCAGCCTCACGAGGCAGTTTGTTTGACTTCCTTCCACACGACACACTCGGAGCTGCAGACAAAGCTCTGGCTTCTCATTTGTTTATGAAAATGATCTGGCCTCTCTGCTGACTGCTGGGGAAGTTAATTAAAATGTGACTTCTCTGGGAGAGCCTCCCCCCCCAGGGCAGGTGCAGGTGGGCAGACTTCCAGCTGGCAGGGGGATGACAGACAGACTTATGAGCTGGCTGCCTCTCTGGGTGGACAGAGGGGAGGGGACGAGGCGGGCGCCTCACTCTCCGCGCGCCTGGGAATCAACAGCCGCCAGAGCACACGGAGCCTTAGGCTGCAGAGACCATCCTGGGGGGTGTTCACTCATTTTTTCACTCCACACATCTTCATTTTGTACTTATTCTGCTCACCACGCCCTGTCCCCAGGGTTCGAAGCTGGACAAAGAAGACACATAGCCCCTGCCCTTGTGAGTTCATCTTCTTGCAAGAAGGACAGCTGAACAGGACGCCTCTAGCTTTCAAAACCTGTGGGCCCACAGAGTGAAGCAAGATATTTGCAATACACATCCCTGACAGAGGGCTCTTGTCCATCATATATAAAGAGCTGCTATAAATCAACAAGAAAAGGGCAGATTATCCTATAGAAAAATGAGCAAAAGGCTTGAATAGGTACGTCATTAAAAGGATGTCCCAGTAGCCAAGACCGGTAAAAAGTACGCAGCCTCTGGGAAGCACAAAGTAAAAACTCAGTGCTCCTGGGGTGGGTGTGGAGTGACCGGAACACGCAGGCACTGGGTGGGGGTCTGAGTCGGTGTGGCCACTCTGGGAAATGGTCGAGCAGGTCGACTAAAGCTGGACGCAGGCCAACCGGATGGCAACCCCTGGACCACCACCGAAACGAGGGCTGTGTCCTCCCACAGGCGTGTCTGAGAATGCTCTAGCACCTCAGTGTGGGACAGCTGCATGCTGGAAACAACCTGAAAGGCCTTCCAGAAGCCCACGGAAGAAACCCGGCCGACAGAGTGTCTGCAGTTCTCTGGGCACCTCGGGGGAGCTGCTGGCCCTGAACTTCTAGATACAGGCAAGCTGGCTGTGGCAGGCGTCTGAGATCGGCGGCCATTGAAACGCCAGGGACTCGAGGCCTGACAGTGCTGGTCACCTGCCTCTCCATGGCAGAGTCACCCTGGTCTCCACGATACTGACCAGATGTGGTCACAAGGCTCAGCTCTGATCAGCCACCTACGTTTGCAGACAGCCTGCCCGCTGCCCAGAGCAGGATGCGGGACAGCCCAGAGGCAGAATGGGCCTCGGCTCTCAGGCTGGGACACGCCGAGGTCCGGGGGCAGCTGGCACGGGTGGGCTGTCGGGCCACAGGAAGCCGGGGAGGCCCCTCCCTGCAAGGACCCCTCAGAACCCCCCACTCTCTTTACTGCAGAAGCAAAGAAGCGAGGACCAGTGTTGTGTTTGTTGAGCGTCTGTTCCAGGGACTTCGGTTAGCAAATCCCCTAAGCGAGCACTTACTATGCCCTGAGAGCTTTCTGCGCTTCTCCTTGAACTCTCCCAAGCCCCTCTGTGAGGTGGGCTTCCCGTTTTACAGCTGGGGAATTGGGACCTTAAAGAGGTTCACGCTGCCCCACGCCACCCGGTGATCAGGGAAAAAGCTGGGGCTGGGGGCGGCTCTCGGACCCCGCAGCATCCCCACGACAGCCCTCCGGAGCGGGCACGTGGTCGCCGCCATGCAGAGGGGGACATCTGGGCTCAGAAAGGGAACGGACGGTGAACCCCTTTGAGCCCTCAAATATGAGCCCTCCTTGCGTGTCTCATGTTTATGGCTGGACTCTAAGACACCGTGTACAGCATCCTCAAGGTCTTGGAGAGGCACACCTTAGCACAGTGGGGACTGTGAAATGTCGAAGCCACTCAGGTGTGACCCCTGGCCGAGTCCCTTGTCACTGAGACGTTAGAACCAAGAGGTGAGTGTGGAGGAGAACCCCAGCTTCGGGTCCGACCAGCCCGCCCTCCTCCACAGCCTTCAAACTGCGCCTTTTTTCTGAGCCTGCTCTGTCACACGGGGCCTTGGCTGGAATACAGCTCTGGGTGACAGCTGTCCTCATCAGCAGACAGCTTCATTAAACCTCATTAAGATGTCATCCCTCTCTGCCTTATTTCTCATCTCTCAGCTCTAATTAAAACCATCTCCATCCCCGGTCCCAGAGGTCCCGGGCTTCTCCGGGCTCCTTCTGCACGAAGCTCCCTCTGCGCCCCAAAGTGAAGGACCAGACCCTGCAAACCCGCGCTGGGAACCCTTGGAGCAGCCGGTCGCCAGCCGAGGACCGCCAGCGCTTTCCAGAGGCAAGCACAGGTGGCGTTTCTGCGGGCTGCGGTCTTGCTCTGAGGTCACCGGAGGCCCAGGAAGGAAGGCCTCTGGCCCTGGAAACTCGCCAAGGCCCACTGTCCTGAGAGAGCTTCGAAGCAAGTGACCCGGCCTTGCAACGCAAATCTAATCACTTCCCACTCCACAGACTAAAAAGTTGTAACCAGTCCCCCTTCGCCACCGCAGAAGCAGGCCTGTACCGGATCTCCTGCTGGACAAACAGGCTGCTGGGCATCTCCGTGCGGTGGGCTTTCTGTCTGGGGGCTCGGCGCCTGCGTTCTAGGCCCGCCTTCCACGCCAGAAGCAGCTCCTTAGCCGCACCACTCCCACTGCCCGGCAGCCACAGAGACCATTTGCAGCATCAGCCCCCAGCCCAGCGCCTCCAGCAAATGAATGGTTCGTTCGACAGTTGAAAAGCCTCCACTCACTTTCCTGCCTCCTATTAAAGCGCAGTTACGTGAAGTCCCACAGTTATGGCCTGGTAGTTATTAAATAAATATCTGCGCAGCGACGCCGCGCGTGCCTGTAGGCACACAGACACCGCCGCGCTCACGCAGGGGCAGTTCATTACCGGGAAACAACTTCAGATCCTCGAACGAGGAGCACAATATAAATGCAAATTGTGATCATGATTAGCATACAGCGCATTTATTTATTTCCACGATGAGAGCCTCAGATAAACAACCACGTGAGATAAGGCACGTGAGGCATCAAAGGACTCGGGCCTCGTCCCGGAAGCCGAGTTCTCCGAACCGTGCGGCTCCGTGAGCTGCAGCTGAGCGCCCGTGACGATACCCGCGCCGCACACGAGAAGACCACCTGCATCGACCAGTGATCAAAGGCATATAAAATAATGTCAAGTGGGAAAAAAAAAAAAAAGCACAGCAGGATTTAAATTTCACGTAGATGGTCGTGACGACCATGTAAAAAAAATTCCTTGAAAAAATACTGGAAGGAACCATATGAGATCGTGAGGGCCTGTAGCCAGAGGTGGGGGCCTGGTGGCGGGAGGATTTTAATCTGATAATTAAAAAAGTCCACAGGCAGACGCACATGGTAAGTTTCTATGGTTTATATACCCGCCAAGGGACAGAGTTAAGGTTCTTCCTCTACGTCATTGTAACTCCACTGCAAATTTATAATGGGGTCTGCGGTTGCTGCCTCCGCGGGGTGCCAAGAGGTAGGGAGGGAGAGGCCCCAGCATGTGAGTGTCACACAGTCCCGGCTCTGCCACTTGCCACGTGACCTTGGGCAGGTCACTCAATTTGTCCTTGTTTCTGGACCTGAGAGGTGTCCTCAGGCCACAGAGAGCCCTGGGCGGCATCTGGCCCTGGGCGCTGCTCCATGAACAGGGGTCTCCTGGCTGATGCTGTCGTAGTTGGCGCGACTAGAGCGGCTGGACTGTGGGGACAGCACGCTCCCGGCCCCTCTGCACCTGCCCAGCCGCTGCACCGGGCCCCCGCCCGTCCTCCTGGGCAGCCCTGGCGCCCTGGGTGCTTCCTGTCCTGTGGTCGTCGCTGATGTATGGCCCCTGCCGTGGGAGGCGGTCACGGTGACAGGCCCCCGGCGCTCCCGCCCCTCCCCCTCGACAGCTTGAAGCCAGGTCCTTCATTTGCATTTACATGATCTCGCTGTGCAGCTTATGGGATCGAGAGATTTATTTGCTACTTAGCTTGATGTTTGATTACACTCCGAGAAGGCGGCCAGCAGCAGCGGAGCGTGCGGATGCGTCGCTTGGAGCCCGCAGCCTCTGGGGGCCGGTAACTCAACAGCAGGTTTAGGTGGATGAGGGGGAAGCGCAGTGTTTGCAAAAAGGCAAGCGTGAGAGGTTGGGAGGAACACTCACTGTGATTTGGATTTAAAAACAAAAGCACTAAAAACCGGCTAGTGAACTGAACTGTGAACTGACCTGTCACTCTTAGGAGGAAACTCATTGTCTGGGGGATGAGCTCCCAGGAACTTCTTGGCAAAATCAGAAGCCCGTAAAAGAGGCGGCGCCTTGGGTACAGGGAGGCAATGAGGGTCGACTCCTGATTTTCCACGGGGCTCTTGAATCTGAACATCTGGGTGGACACCGGCTCTCCAGCTCCACCTGCGTGGCCTTGACCTACTTACTCAACCTGTGTGCGCCCCCAGTGCCTGACTGATAAAATGCGGAAAACAGCCCCCCCACTTAGGTTCAAGGCTGAGATGAGTGAGGGAGGTGGTCTCAGCTCCACAGGGGACACAGGTGGGTAGGTGCCCAGGAAATAAATGGAGGTGTGATGCAGGTGACTGTTTTCTGAGGTAGGAGGGGTACCGCGAACCCCCCCGACAGACAGAAATCACTGGGTGTAGTGCTGTGCAGCCCAGGGCACCTCAGCCTGGCGGGTCAGCCCCCGTGTGGATTAGCCCCAGCCCGGGTGGCGCTCTGGGCGCTCTCACGCAGCTGGGTGTGCCCGGCGGGCACGCGCGTTCTCCCAGTCGCAGCTACGAGTGCTTAGGAGCCAAGCCCACGCCCCATCACATTCCGGAGCCGAACGGAAATCACTGGGCACGTTACCAGGGCTTGAAAGTTTAGTGCTTAACAACAGAAGCTTGGAGCCACGCCGCCCAAGTCGGATCTCCGGCTTCTCAACTGTGTGTGACCTTGAGCAGGTTGCTTAACCTCTGAGCCTCAGTTCCTTTTCCTCTAAAATAGGCACAATGAGAGGGTCTCGCTCATAGGGCTGGTGAAGCATCTCACAATGCAGAGGGAGTTCTGAGCGGAGGACCTGGAAGGTTCTTCATAAAAAGTCCCACGCACCGGTGGTCCTCGTGAGCCTCCCACTGGTTTGACTTGTCAGCCACGTTGTGTCCAGTGGTGAGCACAGAGAACCAGCTATGACATTAATATGTCCATCCGATGGTTCCTCAACAAGTGAAACCTAGGACCACCAGGTGACCCGGCAAGCCCGCTCCTGGGTGTAGACCCGAAGGAACTGGAAACAGGCGTCCGGACGAATACGTGGGCGTGTGTGTTCGCAGCGCAAGTCACAAGTGCCAAAAGATGGAAACCGCCTGAGTGCCCACCAGCTGATGAGTGGGGGGAACGTGGCCTGTCTGTGCCCGGTGGAGTATTACTCGGCCGTAAAAGGGAACGAAGTACTGCTGCCTGCTGCCGATTGCACGCACCTGGGAGACACACGTCAGGGGAAAGACGCCAGACGCGAAGGGCCCTGCATGGTAGGGTTCCGTGGACAGGGAATGTCCGGAGCAAGTAAATCCATGGAGACAGTGGGGAAGTGATTGCCCAGGACTGGGGGAGGGGGAGGGGTGACCACTTAATGGCGCGGGGCTTCCTTTTGGGGGCGACGAACGGCCTTGGCACTAGGTAGAGCTGGACGGCGCGGCCGCGTGAAGGCGCTACGTGCCGCTGAACTGCACACCTGAGATCGCTGATGGTTAATTTCACGGGAATTTTGCCTCGGTAAAAAGAAAAAGCCACACGTCCCATCAGAGCAATTTAGGAAACTCTCTCTCGCTGGTGTGGAAAGGGGAAATAATGTACGTGAAGTTTCACTGAGGGACAGCGTGGTGGGATAGCACCGCTCAACCGGGGGAGGTGAGGCTGTGGAGGCGGGTCGGGGCTCTCCGCTGGGACTGGAGGAGTGAAGGTCATGTCGCAGCTGGGCCTCGTTGAGGTAACCGTCCGGATGGAGGAAGCTGGTGCAGGCATGTCCGCCGGAGGCATCTCAGGTCTTCGTGAAGCATTTGTTTCAAGGGAAGCCCGAGGACCGGCGAAACTTGGTGGGTCCCGCTTCATGTCACGTCCCCTCTGGCTTCTGGGGCCTTACTTTTGGGAGGCTGCTGTGGGGACGGTGGAGGAGGGTGGACCGGGAGCCCTGAGACCTGGGTGGGGCACCCACCCGCCTGCCTGGCCTGGGAACACTGGAGATTCAGCGGCTTTCCCTCTGAGCTCAGGGCAGCTCGGGGGGACAACAAGAAGAGGCTCCGGGAGCAGGGTCCCCTCCTAACCCGGCCCAGCCAGCCTACGGTACGTAGGGGTTTCCACGGCAGACTTCTTTTGAAGAGTGGGTTCTATGACTTTAAGAAAAAAAGAGAATCACTCAACTAGGTCACCTCAGGGGTCCTCCCCAGCATCCCCCACCGTGCAGACAGATGGGTTTGAATCCAGACTCGGATCCTCCGCTCTGAGTCTCCGCTGCCCCCTGCTTGTGAAGCAGGGTTAACCGTCCCCAAACCCCCATCTCAGGGCGCAAAGGCATTGCTCAGACGAGACGGTGAGGTAAGGCGCCCAGGGGTGGCCGGCATGCGGGGCACCGCGGGGGACGGGCTCTTTCTCCTCCTCCTCTCCTGGGGGCCGCTCACATCAGAAAAGGAAGGAACACCTTTGAGCCTACTTTGATGTGGCGTCCAACAGGAAAGGAGGAAGTTTCTGGACCGCCACGAAGTAATGAGCAGAAGAAGAGGTCTCCTCGGCCCCAAGGCGGGGCTGCCAAGATGTCACCAGCATCTTCACGCGGTCATTCGATCAGGTCAGCTGCCAAGGGTCAAAGCCAGCGGACCACAGAGGGAGCAAATCGAAGTAAGGGGCCCTCTACCAAAAAGATACATGAAAATGGAAAGAAAAGGGGGGAAAAAAAACAACGAAAAAGAAAAAGCACAACATGATCTATGTACTTTTCAAAACTTAAAGCAGAAATCAAAGGAAAACTGAAGTGTTTTAAGTTCTGACAGCCGCAGGGATCACTCTGTTCGGTTGCCCTGTTTACGCTGCCGTCGCCTTTATGGAGTCATTGAAAACCGGATCATGTAACAGGGAAGAAAAATGTTCAGTGTTTTCCCCCACCCCCGGTAAACCCTTGTTCCTTCCCCAGAACAGATGAAAACGCCAGCTGCAGCGACTTCTGTTTTGATGTATATTTCATAGCGTCTCATTGATTGTAAGTTTTATTTCCATGTCAATAAAAAACTGGTATTGTAATAAATGAGAAGGAGTTTAACACAAAATGGCAGCTGACCCGTTCACGCAGCGGCGGCAGGAGCGGGGAAGGGTTTGCAGCGAAGCCTGTTAATAAGGACGGCTATTGATTTCGGCGCGGAGCTGGGCGGCGGGCGGACGGCCGCCTCGGCCGCCTGCGGGGCTGCTTTCCGATTGGTTCTGTGTTGCCGCTTCCTGGGGAAGGTGACGTGAGGACCTAAGAAAGGTTCTCCGTTTTTTTTTTGGCAGAGTCACAGCTGCTTTCGGGGTGCAGGGCCCTGTGTCTTGTACCTTGGAGCCGAAGAGATGGAGACAATGATCTAGTTACGGAGGCAGCAGCGCAGGGAGTGAGCTCGAGGATTCGGGCTGATCGAGGAGACGCGTGTCCACTGAGGCATTCCCACACAAGCTTTGCTGGCGGCGCTTGGACAGGGGGTGTGAGAGGGAAGCACCTCACAGCATGAGCGTGTCCAGGGGCTGATGGGCGACGGCCCAGTGTCCAGAAGGGAGGCGGGCAGGGAGCTGCGGCCAGGAGGGAGATGGGAGAGGGCTTAGGTGTCCCGATGATGTTGCTCTGCGCCGGCAGGGAGTGTCTGGGTCTGAAGGCTGTGGCTTGGGGTCTTAGGACCCCCAGACTCTACTTAGCAACGGCCAGCACACACTGGTATAGTTCTGAGGGAGGTGCAAAGCAGGCGGGCCCTACGTGGCTGAAAACCTGCTTCCGTGGGCTATTTTTGAAGCAACCGGATGTGTGAAAATCTGAGTTTGGTCTGGTGGGCTTCTGCGCTAACACCTCTCAGCCCACTGTGGAGACAGGAGCTGCCCGGGGTCCGTCCTCGGCTTGGTGACAGAGGAAGGGCCCTGGCGGTGCAGGCTCCAGCCCCGTCTTCACCCTCCCTTGCCACTTCTAACCGTTGGCTTCTTCCAGGTCGGCTTCTTGAACTGCCCATGGAAGGTCTGTCCCCTCCCCGATCCACTCCCGGCCCCCTCTCAACTCCTCGCTAAGTGTCGCCTCCTTGGGAAGGGCCCTGAGTCTGCAGCCCCATTTAGAAACCCCCGAGACCTGGTCTCCTCCGTGTCCTGCCCTGGGCCCGTCTCACTGCAGCTGGCGGGTCATTTAGGGGTGCCTTCAGCCAAGCCCCGACAGCGGCCTGTCAGTTGCATGAGCGCAGGGGCAGGTCGGTCCCATTCACCGCGGCATCCCAGTGCCTGGCACACAGTAGGTCTTCAGCACACATTTCTGGAATGCCACGTGACTGAGCACCAGTGAGTGGTGCAGGCGTGTGGTGCTCTGAGAGCTCACAGAAGCGGTGCCTCCCAGGCCTGGGCCGCGCGGGGCAGGTCTTCTAGAACAGGGTGTGGGTCTATCCCCAGGGCCCCCAGGGAGTTGAGCTGGGAGGCACCGAGTGGAAAAGCCCTCCCCTGGCCTGCCCTGCCCTGCCCCACTGTGGGCCTCAGGCAGGCAGGAACCAGGAGGGGCAGAGACGGAGGCTCAAGGGGAGGGCCCGTCCAGGGGGCTCCCTCCCCTTCTCTGGCCTCCACGCTGTCATCTGTAGAATGAGGGAGCAGAGCTGGCTGGTCGTGAGCGCCCTCTGGCCCAGCCTCTCTCTTTCTGGAGCAGGCCCAGACCCCTACCGGTTCTTCCGTCGTTCAGGAGGGCAGCTGCGAGGTGGGAGAGCCGTAGGGCCGGCCTGACCTGGGCCCCACTGCCAGCTCTCCCATGCGTTAGCACACCTCTCAGTGCCGCCCAGGTCTTGGGCCTGGTGCGAGGAGAGGCATTCAAGTGCAGGCTGCGCTAAAGAGGGTGGGTGGCAATTATTATTAGAGCTGGTGCTACCTGTCCCGCCCCGTCAGCAGCACCTGGGCCTGGTGACTGGCCGGTGCCCACCTGCCCACACATACCCTGCCAGAAGTGCCAGAGCCCACCCGCTGGGCCGCACTGGGATGGAGCCCGATCCCTGGCCTCTCTAGCACAGCCCACTGGCCACTCGGAGAACCGCCCCGGGTGTGTGAGAAGTCCTCTGGGTGCAGAGCGACGCCAAGCACGGGGAACAGGCAGTGTGTGAGGAGCAGGATGATGAAGTCCCGCCCTCTGTGCCCTCCCCAGGGACCCGCCCGCCCGCTCTGGACCTAGACCTGAGCCCTGGACATGCCCAGACCCCACGGCTGGGCGGAGGGGAGGAGCCAGGAAAGAGAAGGTCGCGCGCGCCCCCGAAGATGTTCGGTGCCCAAGACACTGAGCACCATTAACTGAGCACGAGGCCGCACTATTAATGATTTAATGGGTGGCTTCTTAGGCGGAACAGGGCTTGCGTAACTCAGGCAAAGATTTCAAATATATAATATAATTGCTACATGTGAAATCTGTTTGTACTTAGCTTTTAGGCTTGGAAATTACCAAGCGCGGCACTGCTCCTACAATTAATCATTACAGACTTAAGAGTAAGAATCCTCATTATTGTAAAAGACTCCGGTGATGGTCTTGATCCAACTTATAAAATAGACAGATTTGGTGCAACGGAATAATTTCCCTCGTCTCTGCACAAAATCAGGAATGCCAGTCATACTCCAGGGCTGGCGCGAACGCTTACAAACTGGTATAGACCGGCCTATAATTACCAAAATAGAGAAAGAGCAGCATTTTGTAATGAGTGACAAGCTACTGAGCGGAAATCTAATTTGGTCTAATTAAGCAGCCTTTTGTGAGGATTTGTCTTCAGATGAAAAGAGGGAGCCGAGGAGATCTAAATGCAAATGAACCCCGTCATTCGGTTCTAAGGGCTGGGCTGAGACGGGTGTCTTCGCTCGGGGCCCTCTCTTCTTCATTAGGGGGCGAGTCCTCTCCCTGTCACCTCTGCTGGGCCCCAGCTGCCTTGGAGGAGCCTCGCGCTTCTGTCCCTTGCCTCTCATATCTTTTCAAATGGGACACCTCGTGCCGACAGGGCTGTCAGGAGGCTTTTGCTTATGCAGGAGCAAATTTTACTTCCCCCAAAGTAATAAAAGCCAATGGGGTTTTGCTTATTAAAGGAATCGGCTCCCGTGCTCTGAGGGGGCGCCTTCTGAAGTCGGAGGACTGCGTGCACGCCCAGTGCCATTGGCGCCGACAGAGCCATTGGGGGAGAACCAACCCATGCCGTCCCCTGCGTGGTAGACCAGATGCCCGCCTGAGTTCCCCTGGGGGCTGTCCATCAGAAGGCCTGAGGCTGGAGTGCCCGCCTCTTCTGCCAGATCATTGGCTGAATCATCTGACCTGGTGCATTCTCTGTGGATTCTCTTCGGCCCACGGAGGATGATGACACACACCTTGCCCCACACCAAAATGCCTGCGCCAGACGCTCATCTTCCTGTGGCTGCTTCCGGGGAAGCAGAGGGCAAACAATCGACTGCCATTGGGGTTCCCAAGATCACCTTCGACTTCGGCCATCCAATAGGACCCCAGCATTTGGATAAGCCACCGCACTCAGGCTATGCTGTATTGCAGCAAAAGGAGCTGGGCTTGACTCAGCAAAGGGAAGGGGTGCGTGGGGCAGCATCCAGGAGCTGCCCTCTCCTGGTGGACGGGGCTCCCTTCCCCCCTGTCAGCCACGTTGGGCAAGACGCACAAAATACTGGCGACCAGGGAAGGTCCCTGAGGCTCGGTGCCCAGGGTTTTCCTGGGAATGCCTCCCACAGACACAGCAGACCACGCATGGGCTTGACCTTCGCCTCCAGTGCCCCCAGAGGCTGAGCTGACGCCATGCTGGGCGAGGCCCCCCAAAGATCACATTGTTAGCCGGTGTGCCCAAGGTCCCCAGGTAAACTAGTCAGGCAGGACATTCCGAGGGCTTTGACCTTCAAAGTTTACCCCCCAGGCGCTGGGCCGGGGCTCCCTTTCTTGTGTGGAGGGCAGACAGCCCAGACCTGCTGAGGCAGCCCTTTGTTGCCACTGGCTGAGTGTCTCCCAGCCGCCCGAGGGGAGGGGAGCGACTGAGAGCCCTGGGCTGCTGGGTGGACAAGAAGGGAGAAGACAAAACACGTCCCACGCACTGACCCCGTAGCCCCCATCGGAATGCTCCTCCAGGCTTCTGAAGGAATTGCAAACACTGGCTCATCAGTCACCCAAACGGGGCACACCGGATGGGTGAGGGGTGGGCAGCGGGGCAGGTTCTTTCAGCTCGACCAGCCATTGCGAGGCCCCTCCTGGCCCCTGGGTTGCACTGAGAGTGCCCTCCCCCTGGCCAGCCTGCGGAGCCAGCAGCCCCCTCCCTACTTTTGCGTGGGAGTTCCGCCGTTTTCTCCTGGCTCAGACTTGGCATTCAGGAGGCCCAAGAGACGGAGCTGCGGGGAGGAACCTAAACTGAGAGCAGGACCACAGAGACACAGAGCATCCGGCAGAGGGACGTGCAGAAGGCGGGGGGCAGGGCCTCCTCCTGTTCGTGGGTGCTGTTATGGGCTGGATATTTGTGTTCCCCCAAAATTCACAGGTGTCCCTGTGGCAGTCTCAGGGGGTGGGGCCCCTGAGAGGCACCTTGGCCATGAGGGTGGAGCCTCCGGAATGGGATTAGCGGCCTGAGGAGAAGCGGCCAGGGAGCTGGCTCGTTCTTTTCAGTTCTTTTCTGCCAGGTGAGAACGCAGGAGCAGCCGTGGTCTGTTGGCAGGAAGAGGGCACATACCAAGGACCCTCCTGGCTCAGTATCGGCACAAGACATTTGAGCTGTTCAGCTCCAAGGCGATTCAGTGTCAAGAAAGCTGCCAGCCCCACTCCGTGGGGCTCCTGTGTTCCTCCTGCTGCTGACCTGTCTGTCTCCTCCTCCCCGCCGACTCCCCTGGGTTCCTTCCTCCCTTGAAGACCGCCCTGTCCTGAGGAAGCTCAGCCCCAAAGTGGGCCTCCTCCCTACCCCAGTGTCCCCTGGGCGGGTTCACAAGAACCAGCCTGGGGTCCTGTGAGGTGCCCCACTGAAGCCCTGCCTTCGAATGGGGGCCTGGTGGAGGGGGCCATAAACACAAAACCTGAACGTGCGCTCAGACCCAGGTTCGCCTGTCCCCTTGGGCGCGGCCCCCGGGGGGCCCTCCCTGGTGCCGCCAGGGGAGGCTGGCTGCCCTTTTCAGAATATCAGGAAAATCAGGAAAGTCAGATTCTAAAGGGCAGGGAACCAACAGCAAGGGAGGGTCTGAGCATTTGCTTGAAAGGTTAACAGGCAATTCCTTAACCCTCCAAGACCCCAGGCTCTGTTAGTGCCAAGGACAGGTGACAAGGTCCTCTCGCTCCTCGTCTTCCCCATCCCAACGGTGAGCTAGTTAAGGCTTTTTGTCCAAAAGGATGCACTTCCTTAACATAAAACTATCCCAGAAGGACAGAGCATCTTTGCTATCCTACACCCCAGAATTCCCCTAAGAAATCAAATATAATCCTCTGTAAGAAGCTTTAAATAATTTTCAGCTTTCTTATTGACTTATTAAAATGCAGCTTAAAGCACGCCTTCAATGCAATCCTTTTACAAGGGTCAGGGATATAAAATTTGAAGAAATCTGATTAGAAGATCAGTTGGAAGGACATAAGCCGTCAGATCCAATTTTGACGATGGCAGAGAAGACTCCCCGTGGCATTCCTGACACCCCCGCCAGCCTGCCCGGGGACAGCGTGCCATCTTTCCTGCCTCCGTCCGTGAGTCCTTTATCCCTGCACGCCCACTCGTCACTCACTTGTGATCCCTGCTGGCTCTCCGTGCGGAAAAACCGGCTGCCACAGCCCTCCCCGCGTTCCAGCCCAGCCCAGCCCAGCCCAGCCCGGCAGCTCCATCTGCGAGCCGCCCTCTGGTCTTAATGACTGGACCTGCTTAGAAAGCCCTTTGTTGGAGCTTCAAAGGGCTTAGCGCATTCCAAGGGTGGCCTCTGATCCCCGGCCTCCTCCCGCCCATGCGAACCAGCCCGTGCGAACCAGCAGTGCCCCGACGCGCCGTGAAGCACATATTTATCCTGCGTCGTGGCGGTCATGCTCCTTCTGGATGGATGGGGCCGGAGACGCAGCCTGCTCACTGTCACGTTTGAGTGGATGAGTGGCAGGAACGAGTGAGGGAGTGGATGCACGGGGGACTGTCCAGCTGAGAGCCACACGGCGGGCACTGGGAAACCCACACTCTTCTGGGAAAAAGCATTCGCCCGACTGCCGTATTCCCTGTTTGAATAAATGAGGTACCGATCTTAAAATGCAAACTGAACCTTCTTTTTAACCAAGCAAGATTTTCATAAATGCAAATCCTTACAAGGGACAAAGCCCAAATCTATGAAGGAGCTTTGACACGCTCAGGGCACCCGACTGTGGCTCCAGAGCAGGCGATGGACTTTGGGTTTGTCAGACGAGGCGCCCCAAGGGTCAGCGCCAACCCCCCCTCACCACAGGAGCCGAGCATGGGTGCTGGGGAAGGTTCCCAGCTCACGTCCAGGCGTCATCCTGTTTCAACATGTCTGGTTCTAGCCTGGCCTGGCCCCGCTCTCCCAGACACAGGGTGGTGGAGGGGGCCCAGTGGCAGGGGGTGCCCAGTGGTTGGGGGGCCGTAAACACAAAATCTGAACGCACTCCGACCCGGGTTCGCCTGCCCCGTGGGCGTGGCCTCCCCCCCTGTGCAGGTCGGGAGCCGCGACTACCGGCCTGGCTGAAGTCCAGGCTGTCACTCACCAGCTGAACAACCTTGGGCGAGTGCCTGCACCCGCCTTTGCCTCAGTCTCCCCAGTTGTCAGCAGCGAAGCCAAGCAGGGGCTGCCTCCGAGGGGCACCCTGAGAATCAGAGAGAGAGAAGGCCCGTCGAGCACGAGACTGAACCAACCGGAACGGGGGTTTCGTGGGTCCCACGGGGACAATGCCAGCACCTTCCGATGGGTCATCTCAGTAGGTTGCCCAGTGCCCGCATGCACCAAACACATGGTCACAGGGAGCCACCGTCATGGCCACGTTCACGTCCGCCAGCGCCACGGGCACACGCCACATGCCGCGTCTCGGCGCGCAGTGTGGCATCCAGCCGGCCACAGTCCTCGCACGTGGCTGTGGGGTGTTCTCACTCCACAGCGAGGGGCCTTGGAAATACGTCCCCGAGGACCCAGGCACCTGTCCACAGAAAACTCTCCGGACTGCCACTTAACCGACGGTGCCTCTGGCAGACGGCGCCAGGCGTGTGCCAGGCGCTGGGCTCGGCACTGGCGATGCTGGGATGAAGGACACCGTTCTCGTCTCCCAACGCTGTCGCTTCCCGAGGGACAGAAAGAAAGACAGGCGGTCATGGGGCAGGTCATGGGAGCCGTGACAGGGGCCTGCCCCCCGCCAGAGTCAGCAAACAAAAGGCAGGACATCCAGCTGATTTCAAATTTCATGCGAATGATGTTCTTTTTTAGTGTAAATGTCCCCGGGATCGTAGGGGACATGCTTGGTGTTAATCGTTTGTCCGAAACTCAAATTTAACTGGATGTCCTGTGTTTTATCTGGCAGCCTTGCTGGGTAGGGATGACACAAAAGGACGTCCCAGGCCATCTGCAGAGGAGGGCCGAGGGGCGTTGTCACCCTCCGCAGAAGTCACCGAGAAACAAGCAGTGACCCCCGGCACGCTGTCGAGAGATTGGGGTCCACGCACGTCTTAGTCTGCCGGGGCCGCTGAAACAGACCATCGTCTGGGCGGCTTGTGGCCGCCGTCTACTGCTCACAGCCCTGGAGGCTGGCAAGTCCAAGATCAAGGTGCCGGCAGATTTGAGTCTGGCGAGAACCCACGTCAGGCTGCAGAAGGCCAACGTCTCACTGTGTCCTCACATGGCAGCAGGAGTGCGAGGTGGCCCTCTGGGGTCCCTCTGATGAGGGTACCGATCCCATTGGCGAGGGCCCCACCCCCCCATGACCTAGCCACCTCCCAAAGGTCCCAGCTCCTACTACCATCCCCTTGGGGGTTACGATGTCAACATTTCTTTCAGGTAAGAATTATACTCCCCTCCTTTCCAACAGAATGCCCAGCACAAAGGCGCCATGACAGCGGGTCCGCTGTGACCGAGGCTGGCTGGCCCCGCACTGCCCACCCTCCTGCTCTGTTCCCAGCGTGGTGGGCCAGGTCCCGGAGTGGGAGGAAGGTGAGATTCCGCGCAGGGGCTTCAGGGGTCTGCGCAGGACCGGAGGGTATAGCCGTGGGCCTGGTGTGGTGATGGCTCCAGACGGCGATGGGGAGGAGGGTGGCCCTCACTGTGCGGGGCAGAGCGCACTGCAGGCAGGCGGGGTGCCCTGGGGTGACACTGGTGGCACCCACGTGGGGGCCCTGGTACCCCCCAAGGAGCCCTGGGGACTGGGCCGCCTTCATTTTGCAGGAGCTTCCCAGCTTCTGCCTCTCGGCCCATCAGTGGCTGGTGGGTCTTGGGTCACAGGCGCCAGAGCTCGAACCGCTCTCCTGACCAATCACAAAGCTCAAGCCGCTTCCCGCAACCTCACGAGGCTGCCTCATCTCTCTGACACTGGGGCACAGTGACCCACGGGACTTAGAGGGACACAAAGATGCTTTAACTTTGTTCCCAAGAAGAAGAAAAATAAATAAGCATATCTAGTTGTAAAACAATCTTTTTAATGGGCTAAGTGCCCGGAGCCCATGACCGCTATGTGGCCTGTGGCCCTGCCTGTCCGTCCATCACGGTCACGGAATGCTCAGAGCACTGGACTCGCTGGGGAAACAGCCCGAGTTCCTCTCTCAGGAGGAGTAAGCATCCAGGTTTCCGGGCACTGCTGCCCAGGGCGGGGGTGGGGGGCGGCAGCATCACAGCTTCCAGCAGAAAGATGCTGAAGTGGAAGGAAACAGGACGTCACCGCCACCACTGCCACCCCTCCCACCACCACTGCCACCACCCAGGTGCAGAGGAAGGCTCAGCGCTCAGGCTCCGCAGCCACGTCGGCCTGGGTTCTAATCCCGCCTCCACTGTCCCCAGCTGTGGGACTTGGAAGGGCGGAGGGGCCTCCCTGCTGAGCCTCTGCTCCCCCCGTCTGTGGAGTGGGGGTAACGAGAATGTCCCTACCTCCCAGGGAGGCTGCAATAATGGGGTAAGACGGGAAGGATGGGTGCTGGGCATGGCCCCGAGCAAGCTGTCCCCAAAGGAGAGCTTTCACCATGGTGATACCTGCACTCCGAGATGCCTTGGAAACGCGCATGTCTCAAAAATGGTGGCACCCCGGGTGGAAGTGGAGCAAGGCCAGTGGGCAGGACCCATGCAGCTCCCTGGTTGTGCTATTCCAGGGGTCACCCACCACAGGGGGGAATGGGGGCCGGGGTACTGGGGACCTCTCTGTACTATTTTTGCAGCTTCTTCTGAGTCAATGAGTATTTTAAAATTAAAAGTTAAAAAGATGGAGCCAATGAGATACACTTCATAAAAGAGGGTGTTGATGCCAATCAAGGGTAGAAGGGACTTTGCCAGTGACCCTCGTTTTCTGGGGGACGTGGAGGAGCCTCTGTGTCCCCACACCCCGCACCCCCGCCCCCGATCAGCCACTGTGGTATTTTCCTTCATTACACCAGCGCCTCAGAAGTAAACCTCTCTAATTTTCTACACCACAGCTATTTATTTAAATGCTAACTCGCATTATGAAGTGATAATCCATACGCGCAGGAGATAATTTATGAAGCATTTAAATTAAGAGGAACAGCTAATTGGGAGCATGTGTCTTATAAAGCCTTGCTAACACCAGAAAACTACAGATTAGGGGGGAAAGGGAAGATGTTTTTATCTTGCCTTTACCTTCTTTGGGGAGGCACTTGGGGGAAACGGTCTCTGTGGTTCCCCACGCTGGCCCCCTGGCCTCTCACGGGGAGCCCCATCTGGGCAAGCTGTCCAACTCCCACCTCCCTTTTTGATAAGGGAGCCTCTTTTTTCCCTTAGAAAGCTCCTCAGCTCGATTATAGAGCTGCACGTGACAAAGATGGTTACTATTCAGGCATTCCGCGTGACTGGAGAACGAGAGGAAATCTGGGCCTCTCCCAGGCCCTCCCGCTGGGCAAGGCCTTGGGGTGTGACCGGAGGGATCAGATAGGCTTCCGGAAGAGATCCCCGGGGCTGCGGGAACTAATGCTTCTCTTAAAGGCGCCTCTCTCGGCCGGGGGTCTCCGAGCCAATCCAAATAGTCTGTTTCCCAGGAACCTCACGTGCAGAACTGTGTCCGCACACCCAGAGGGGCGATTTCACACGTGTTACCTGGCCTCGGGCTCTGCACCGTGGTCCGGTCACCTGCCCGCGAGTCCCAGGACCTGCGTTCTTTCAGGACGCGGTGTGCGGGTGTGCCTGGCCCCGCACAGCAGAGACGCGCTCATCTGCAGGCACCTTGACCTTGTGTAAATCAAGTGGTTGTCTGAAGGGGGTCTGGGGTGGATCAAGCCTCCCTTGAGAATCATTTGGGAGCTTTTCATAAGTGCTTGCAGTGGTCCCACCCAGGACAGGCTGCGGGCACTCTCCTCTGTGACCCAAGTCAGAACCTCTCACTATGGCTCCTGCAAGCGCAGCAGGTAGCCACGTCAGGTCCACAGACCCACGCCGATGGCAACGTTCGGGGGTCCGGGGAGGGCCTTTCCTCCTGGCCAGTTCACGAGACACCTCCTGTTGAACTGCCCTTCACTGATTCTGCCTCCATTGAGTGTTGACGTTTCCTCGGGCCCTGGGCCTCATTCTCCGAAAGCTGACAGCTCCCATGAAGGGCTGGGCGCCGGGGGCAGAGAAGTTGCCTGTTCTGTTCTGGGGTCCAGGGGAAGAGTCTGACAGGACCGGGGGACTTGTCAAAAAAGTTTACACTTAGTCCCTTTTAAGTGATCCTTGCTTGTGGTGTAAGCCGCACAATCAGACGTGTGTGAAGGCAAAGGAGACAATCTCCTTTTCTTCAGGGTTGACACCCAGGTGTGCCCCCCATGCCTTCTCACTGACGCACACACACCCACACCAACGGTTATACAGGTGTCAGGGTTTGTCCCTGTGCAAGTGGGAGCTGAGGCGCTCCACAGATCGAGGGCCTATGTCTAGGTCTAACCTCTGCTTTTTCTTGCCTGTGTAATATTCCACTGTGTGTGCATGTGGTTCCCCTTGTGATCACCCATGACCAGTAAGGATATTTCCATTTTTTAGTTTTTGGTGTTTTTCTACAGCAAATAAAGCTGCAGCAAACGTCCTCGAACGTATATCTATGCCTAATGGATTTCTGTAGACAAGATTCCCCAAAATTTGAAAGTTGGGCAAAAGCATGTGTGAATTTGATTTTTTTTTTTTTTTTTATTGGAGACAACTGTCCTGGCTGGTGTGGCTCAGTGGATTGAGTGTCATCCTTTAAACCGAAAGGTCGCCAGTTCGATTCCCCGTCAGGGCACATGCCTGGGTTGTGGGCCAGGAGCCCAGTAGGGGGCATACAGGAGGCAATCGATTGATGTGTCTCTCGCATATCAATGTTTCTTTCCCTCTCTTTCTCCCTCCCTTCCCCTCTCTCTAAAAATAAGTAAATAAAATCTTTTCAAAAATAAATAAAATAAAATAAAATGGAGACAACTGTCCACAGTAGCTCAGCTCCCACCCTAAGCCCAGGGATGGCATTTTTCAGGTCAGCTCAGTAGCCGCCGTTCTCTCTCTTGAGCTGGCTGCTCAGTACCACAGCCGCCAGCCTGCGCGTGGCCCCCCGAACTGTGGCGAGCCCCAACCAAGACCTGCAGTGAGCGCAAAATACACCCCGGATGTCAAAGACGTAGTACAGAAAAGGAAGGTAAAATAGCCCATTAATAATTTTTATATTAATTATGTGTTGAAGTGATGCAGCATTGAATATGCTGGGTTAAATGATACATTATTGAAGTTAATTTCACCTTTCTTTTTAAGGTGTAGATCCTAGAACATGTGAAACTGCATGTTCTAGGATCTACACCTTAAAAAAGGTGTAGATCCTAGAACATGCAGTTTCACATGCATGTTCACATGTTCTCGAAGGGCCCACGGCTCCCAGGAGGCGGCCTCACGGCCAGGAGCATCTGAGCTGGAGCGCCAGCTCTGCCCCCCGCACCTTCAACCTGCTTGTGTCATTCGGTCTCGCCAAGCCTCAGCCTCCTCCTCTGTAAAATGGGGACATGGCGAGGGCGCGTGGGAACATGTCTGTGGAGGCCGAGCCTGGGGCCTGCCCCGTCCAGCAGCCCCTTTCCCGCCCTGCCGGGGAGTGGGCCCCATGGAGACAGGCCTGGCCTTCTCCCGGCACCTGGCCTGGCACCAAAGGGGGCTTGGGAGTTCCTATGTGCTTATTCTTGCTGAGCACCTGCCTGTGTGTTGCTGTGCGGCGGAGGCTGGAGAGCAGGTGTGGGGAGGAGGAGGAGGAGACAAGGAAGTGTGTGAGCAGCGTGTGCACAGAGGAGGTGGCCGACCTCTGGGGCGGGGGCTGGCGCTCTCGGCCGCTTTGGAGGGTGGTTCTCAGCACCTCTGACATTAGTAAACTGGAGTAGTCTTTGGCCCGGCTCCGCCCCAACTAAGGTTTCGCCCACAGAAGTACTGGCTCAGCGACACAAGCATTCCTGCAGCGTAGTGTTACCGTGGCGAAAACCGGAAGAGGGGGCGGGGCTGGGGGGCTTACACCTGCTGCTTCGAGACCTGTCCCCGTCAGAACGCAGGTGAAGTTAAAGGAGCAAAGAAAGAAATTGGTAGCCAAACAGCACAGACAGAGAGGATCGGAACGCTGGCATTTATGTCTCCTGGAGAAATGCCCCGCAGAGACCCCCCCCCACCACCGCCCCTGCACAAGGCTGGATCTCCTCCCTCCCCCCAGAGGAACCCACTCCTTTCTGCTGCTCCAAGCAGTGCTTTGTAAAGTAGCGGTGCTCCCCAGCGGGCAGCTCACGCTGGGAACTGGGGGGCCAGCTGTGTGACGGTGACTAATCGCTACCTCTCTGGGCCTCTTTCTTCTCTCCCATGGAACGAAGGGGAGGAGAGGTTGGGTGAATAGATGTTAGGTGCCTACCGTGTGTGCAAGGGACCACAGAGTCCTCTCCGGGTTTCCCTGATTTTTCCTCCTGCACATTTGTAAAGAAAACTGGAAAGGACCCCGGGGGCTTCTAAAAAACACTTTCTGTTGTCTCAAGGACGCGGGCTCCAGAGCAGGGATGGGGAGAGATCTCGGCCGCCGGCGGCCCCACACGGGCCGGGCCGGGCCCCACGCAGGACGCCCGCCTCTTTAACAAAGCGTCGTCTGCACACACCAGTAATTGCCTTGTTGCGGCCATTGGGTCATCGTTCACCGCTAGTCCCGGGAAGAGCCCGGGGGAGCAGTCTACCTTTGCTAAACCAATATCCCCCGTGACAGCCCCCTGCGGTCTCCCCGCTGCGGTCCCGGCAGAATAAATCCTCTGCTGCTCCTTGCTGAATGATCATGAAGACATGATTAAAGCTCTGGATTTATAGCTTCTTCGGGCTCGAGAAATCAAGCTGCTCCCGCGGCTGCGGCTCGCCCCCGGGTGGGGAGTGGGGGTGGTCCCTGAGCCCCAGGGAAGGCTCCTGACCCGTAGGCAGTGAGCACGTTAGCAGAACTGCAGCAGGTGCCACTGGGAAAAACCCTGGGGTCCCTACCTCCTGCTCTCTGGCCCCCGGGCATGTCCTTGGCCACACGCCGAGCCCACGCCGGCCTCTGCCGGTGTTCCTGCACACCTGCACTCCCTGTGGGCAGCTCCCTTGCAGGCGGCTGCTTTTTAAGTGTGTGTGCCCTGTGCGTCCCGAGAGGTCCCTACGGTCACAAGGAAGACTTCTACGGACACCAGAGAACGCGTGCGGGGTTATCGATGCTATTGGTTTTGCGGCCCAGCCTTCTGCCAGCACCCACTGCGTGCCAGCCACCGCGCTGAGAGCTTATGTCAGGGAATGTCTGCACTTTTGTAAGATTAAATTTGTTGCCCTGACTGGTGTGGCTAGGTGGGTCGGGCATCCTCCTGCAAAGCGAAAGGTCACCAGTTCGATTCCCAGCCAGGGCACCTGCCTGGGTTGTAAGCTAAGTCCCTGACTGGGGGCATGCGAGAGGCAGCTGATCGACATTTCTCTCCCTCTCTTTCTCCCTCCCTTCCCTTCCCTCAAAAATAAATAAATAAAAGACCTTTTTTAAAAAGTTTAAAATTACTTTTTTTTTTGTTGAGGTAAAAATGACATACAACAGACGGTTTTCGAGTGTGAAGTTCAGCGGCATTAAGTACAGTCCCGATGTTGCACAGCCACCACCTCAAACCCCGGCCAAAGCGTCTAGTCAGCCCCGCCCCCAGGAACCCTGCTTTAGCAGTCAGGCCCCACCCCCACCGCTGCAGCCCCAGCAACCGCTAGTCTGCTTTCAGGCTCGGTTCATTCACCTACTCTGGATGTTGTATAGATGGAATCATGCAGCATGTGGCCTTTAGTGTCTGGTTCCCTTCACTCGTGTGTGCTTTGAGGCTCGCCCACCTTGTGGCAGGTGTCACTGCTCATTATTTTTATGGCTGTGTAGTACTCCACCATCCGGACAGACCACGATTTGTGCATCCGTCATCCGTTGACGGCTGTTCACGCATTTCTGAGGCGGGTGCTCTTGTCATTTCTATCCCACAGAGGAGACAACAGGGGTTTTGGGAGGCCGAGTCACTTATGAAAAGCCCCAGGACTCCCAAAGTGGAGGAGCGGCCCGGGAACGAGGGCAGGGTCTGGGGCGGGGTGACCGCAGGGGCCGCGAGGCAGGAAGTGGTTCTGCAGCACCCCACCTGTCACATCCAAATCTCTTCAACGAGCTCGGAAGCGGCTGGTCACGAACCCACCGCTCACAAGGCTGCGCAGTGCATGGCGCCATGCCGACCCCCATTTCTACAGCAGGACAATCAGGAGCCGTTTCCCGACGGCCTTCAACGAGTGCAGTCACACCGTCCTTCCACCCCGCCGTCCAACTGTCCATTCATCCAACCACCCCGGCTAGATGACGCACAGGAAAAATTAGGCAATTCCAGGGTTACAAACTGAGCGGCTACAGGGAAAGCAAGTCACGCTTTACACAGATTATGTTTCCATTTTTACCCCAAGGGAAGTAGAAATTGGATAACCCACAGTCCAGAGTGGGTTTCGAACCTGTGAGTGTCCTCAGCCCTGGCTGTGCTCCGGGGGAAGAGGACGGCTTCAGAAGCATCCACTTATTTCACGATCCGCCCCCCACACTTTCATCTGCGGGCGCACACCTCCCTTCTCTTAGTGCCGGCCAGTCTGCGTCAGAGAGCAGCTGCCGGGGTAACGAGCCGTGGCCGAAAGCTGTTCCTCCCCGAGTTTTCCAGAGAGCCTGTCTTCGTCGGTGCTGCCTACACCAGAGCCGCCAGCCACCAGCCTATCTAGCTCTCAGTGAATTAGAAAATAATTGAAAACAGTCTGCATTCGCACCAGCCAGACTCCGGGTGATCAGCGCCCTCGCCTGGGTGGTGACCACGCTCCACGCTGGACAGAGCACGGACAGAACTCCTCCGTCACCCACCAAGCTCTCCTGGTCCACACGATGCCACTTCCCTGGGCAATTGTCCCCATTTCGCTCTGGTGTGTGTAGACCTGGCCCACAAACAGAAACAAGCATTTTCTCCTGCTGAGTCAAGGTCATCGTTAGAATGAATCCTTTGCCTTCCTAGGCAAGACGAGGTGGGGAGAGAACGCAGGGGCAGGAAGAATCAGCTGAGACGCCCAAGGTGGAGGAAAGGACGTGAGTGAAGGGGGATCAGCTGAGCCTTCCTCGCCCCCTGCCAGGTGGACCCAGGCCGAGAAGCCTGCTGTTAAGAAAGAAATCAAAGTCCCCAAGAATGTCGCTGCAGCTGGAAATAGCGCTTCTGCGTGACGCAGGCCCGCCGAGGGGCCCGGGTCGGTGCAAACACGCTTGCTCCGGGAAAACAGGCCCGTCTTTATGGTCTGATTGAAGGCCTGGCAGGGTTTTCATTGCTTCAGCCTGGCTCTCACATGCACAGCGAGGCTGCTGTGAGTCAGGAGGAAACCCACGCCCCAAGCCCAGCACTTCTGCTGCGCTACCGAGGAAATGGGGCCATAAAAGGTGATGAGGGAGGCCCGGGCCGGGGAACCGGAAGGAGCAGGCGGGCAGACTCCTTATTGCACCAGGGAGAGCTGGGCTGACGACCCCGGGATGCCGGATTCACTACAAGGGGCGTGCAGATCGGCTTAAGGAAGGAAAGAGATGCTTTAGGAGCCGGTTTTATCCGAGGCGGAACCCACGGGAAACGGGCACACTGCTTGCTGCTCATTCCTGCCTCCGCGTTTTGCTTCCCTGCTTCCCTGCTTGCCCGAGAGCGAGCAGAGCAGTTTGTTTGCGGCTGCCGGAGGAAGCTTGAAATATTACAAAGGTGGCGTGCGGAATGCTCCCCGCGGCCCTGCCCCGGTGGCACGCGCGCAGACATAAAAAGCAAATGCCATCAGTAACCCGTCGCCGGAAGCCGGCGACGAGCCGAGAGTTTTTCTCCCTGCCGGGGCTGTTAGCAACGATGTATCTCTCCCTGCTCTAAGCACCGTCTTTCCCAAGGCCGCATTACAGTGATTTATAAACCCCGTTTCTGGGGAGAACGAATAGATCAAAGTGCGGAGAAGGAAAAGGAGACGCGAGCAGCTGGAGGAAGGTATTGAAGCAGGAAACAAAAAACACGAGTGAGGAACTAGGCGGTGACACCGTTGAGCTATTCCTCGCTGCACTATTATCAGAGGAAAATAATAGCGAAATCTCGATTTTAATCCTTTTCCTCCTTTACAAGACTCGGCCTCCTGCCGGATACTGGGGCTCCGGCCGCTCGTGGGCGTGCGTGGGGGGCGGGTTACCCAGCCTGGCACAGGGCCCAGGGCTCTGCTGAGGGGAAGCTTGACCCTCAGCTGCATCCTCACCATCCTCCTCTGGGGGGGGGGGTGACCATTCTGGGGACTCTGGGGGCTCCTAAGTACATAGGAGGGACTGCCCTTAGTCACCTTGACAATGGGAGCCACCTGGGGTGCGACGGGGTCCAGCTGTGCGTGACCTTTTAAAATCTCCAGCTGGGTCAGAACCCCCGTCCATCATCCGCCAGTTGGTTGTTTTCCCCACAATGCATGGCTTCTTTGAGCTGCTGATTCCCATGGAGGCGAGAGGAAGGAGAGAGACTCGAGGCCTGGGGTGCCAAGCAGGGCCACCGTGAAGGACGCTCTGGCCCGGAAATCTTAAGCGGACTTTGTCCCTGAGATCAGTCCATCAGCGCGAAGGGAGAGGCCACTAAGGGCCAGTGCCCTGTGTGTCCAGAGGGCAAAAGCCACGGCCCCTAATTTTTTTTAGGAAGTTTGGTTGAACACATTTCTGCAGCCTGACTGGATGCTCAGGAGCGGTACCCGGGGGTGCCCTCGGGAAGTCGGATGCGAGAGCGGAGGACAGGGCCCGGAAGGAGGCAGCCGGGTGGGGGAGGCGCCCTTTGAAGTGGGTTTCGAGGGAACTGCTGTGGACGGGGTCCCTCCAGTCACCCGCTGCCCACCACGGAAAGATGTGCCGGTTCTGTTACTCATTTATTGTCTCTCTTTCCCTGTTGAATGTAAGCACGGGAGAGGCGCTTTACCTCACCCACCACTGTTTCTCCAGAGCCCAGGACGGTGCCTAGCACCTAGTAGGTGCTTCAAAAGACAGCAGAGAGTGAATGACTGAATGAGTAAGTGAATGAATGCATGAACGCCAGGCGCAGCCCTCACACTTCCTCATTCAAGCCCCACAGCAGGGCTCCAGGTACATGCGGTTCTCCCCACTGTACAGGTGGGAAAGCCCAGAACAGTTGGGTCACTTGCTCAAGGCCACACAGCGAGTAGGTGGCCACCACGTCCCCTGGCCTTCCCCAAACCCTAAAGCTCCTAGGAATTCCTGCTTTTCACCGATAGCCGCGCACCGTTGGGGGCTGAGTGGGGGGAGACGGGGGAGGGTGTTCGTTTCTGAGAGCGAGAACCCCGTGACTAGCGAAGCTGCGGTGACAGATGACATTGCCAGCAGCTCGGTCCCGCCCGTCCCTAGCATGGCCTAAGGAAGTCCCCACACCATCTGCAGCAGAATGAGGAGGCTGCCCGCTCCCGCCCGAGACATCACCGAGCCGGGCCTCTGACTGGGGTTCTTGCCGCTGGCTTCTCCGGTGAAGGCCAACCCCATAAAACGACATCTGTAGGGGGCTGTGGTGGCCAGGGGATACTTTGCGTGGAGTGTCGTGACATTCTGTGTCCTTGTTCCAGGTGGCCTGGGATGCTCTAAGTGATCAAGCACTCCAACCTCAGGGGGTTTCAAAACAGGGCCTTGTTGTGCGCCGTGGCTGGGAGAGTGGGCTCAAGTCCGGGCTGGGGGC
>PVJI01015238.1:0-41697 GCA_004026765.1 Micronycteris hirsuta | reverse complement strand
TAAACCACAATAAAACACCTCTACACACCCATTAGAATGGCTGAAAATGTTTTAAAATGACAAGGATCTAGAACAGCTGGAATTCTCATTCATTATTGATAGGAAAATGAAATGATAAATTTGTGATTTAAGGAAGTAAAATTGGTGGGAAAGTAAAACAATTTGGAGAACAAGTTCAGTAGGCTTTTTATTTTTTCTTAAAAAAAAATTAGGCCTACACGTGCCATATAACACAACAATTCTACTCCTAGGTATTTACCCAAGGGAAATACAAACGAATGTCCACACAAAGACTTGTACATGAATGTTTAGAGCAGCTTTATTCGTAAAAGCTAAAAACTGGAAACAACCCAAATGTCCATCAACAAGTAAGTGAATTAGCAAATTGTGGTTATACATACAATGGAATAAAATTCAGCAGCCAAAAAGAAAAAAAAAAAACTACTGATATATGCCATACCATGGATTAATCTCAAAAACATTATACAAGGCTAAAAGAAACTAGACACAAAGGAGTACACATAGTCTGATTCTATTCATATGCAACTCTAGAACAGGCACATTTAATGTACTGTAACAGAAAGCAGATTAGTTTTTGCCTGTAGCTAGGGAGGTGGGATTGATTGTAAAAGGGCATGAAAGAACATTCTGGGTTGCATAATATTTTATATTTCCAATGTGTTATGTTTACATGGGTGTATATGTTTGTCAAACTTCATTGAACCACACATTTAAAATAAGATGCATTTTATTATATCTAAATTATATTTCAGTAAAGTTGATTTAGACACAATAATGAATTTAAAAGAATGAATTTAATTGAATGGCTATAAGATCAACTTATTTTACTTAGTGAGCTAGGGCTTCATGACAAACTACTCAGATTGGTGGCCGGACCAACAGAAATTTATTTTCATGTGATTGTGGAGGCTAGAAGTCTGACTTCAAGGTATCAGCATAGTGGGTTTTTTCTGAGGTCTTTGTCCTTGGCTTATAATGATTGTTTTCTTCTGTCTTCACTCAATATTCGCTTTTGTGTGTCTGTGTCCTAATCTCCTCTTCTTAGAAGGACACTAAGTCATATTGAATTAGAATCCACCTAATGACCTCATTTTACCTTCATCACCTCTTTAAAGGCTCTATCTCCAAATACAGTCACATTCTGAGGGACTGGGGGCTAGAATTTTGAGGGGACACAATTCAGCCCATAACACGAAATATATATCTTCATTTAATAAATTTATGGTGACTATAATATTGGTGAAGCTGGATTAGGATGTTACAGGACTCTAAATAGTGACTGATGAAAAAACTTTGCCTCTATTTTACAGATGCTAGTTAAAGAAGGAAGGAAGGAGAGAAAGTAGGAAGGCTGGGGTTGGGGAAGAGAAAAGTGAGAACATGGTTGCTTAAATGGTAAACTTTCAAACTTAAAATTATTAAGGGGTGAAAGAAAATTTGAGATTTTAAGATTTGCCTTTCCATCACTATCTTATTGCAAGGGAATACCTGGAAGACCCCTTTTTTCTGAACAATACATTTTCTGAGTTTAGGGCTAACACTATTGAATTATACCCCCTTGAGGTTTTTTTTCTCCAGAAGGAACCAAAAGGGTTATACTTGTATTTCACAGCATGTATAGAACTCTTCAGAAAGGTGGTTCTTGTTCAAGTGAAAAAATATGAGATAAAAATCATCCAGATGTCAAATGAGTTGATTTTCTATGATCACATTCCCATGGAGTAAAGAAGAATAGCATCTGAGAAAAAAAAAAGGGCCTAACAATATAAACCAAGTCTCTCTTTTATTGATAGTCTATTCAGAAAGGGTAAGAATGATTTCTCCCCCTTAGAAGAATAGTTTGAGCTGAACAATTACCTTTACAGCAAAGGTTAAGCAATAGTGAACTCTACGTTTAGAATGAAATCATTAATAAAATCCCTTCTGAACTCTAAAATATGCTATTTAAGGCCAATTAAGATTTTTCAGCCATTGACATCAATCCGCTGGCACCTTTGAAAGAACATCGGCAAACACGAAGGGGTGGGGCTGGATGTTCAATGCTTCCCAACTGCTGTTTGGAAAGAAGAGAAAAATCGATCCTTTTCCAGATGCTGCAAGGATATAAAAGTCACCTTCATGGCCATCCCTGCTCTGCCTCCAAACCCGGGAATCCCCAGACAGCTCGGTAGAAGTCAGATTTGAATAAATGACCCTTCAGGCTTCCTGGCAAGGAAAGAGTGTGGGGAACTTTGCTGCTGTCATTTAGGTTCACAGACAAGACAGCGAGATTAGAAATATTGATTGGGAACAGTGGTAGAGCAGGAAAAAAGCTGACCTTTTTCTTAGAAGTGCTGGAAAGCTTCCCTAAGGAGGGGGGATTCGAGACACTTGGGTTACATGTAAAGGAACTAGTTGGAGGTGGCAGTGTTAGAATTTTTAAGTCTGTGACACTGTATAAGATCAATCAGATGTCTTTCTAGTCAGTGCCAAGTGGGATGACCATACATCCTGATTTGCCTGAGACAGTCCGATTTCCCCCTGTTGTCCTAGGGTAATTATTAATTTAACACTTTTCACATCCAATACAGATAAGTTCATTACATAGCCACACTAGCTGTAATAGACTTATCCCAACATTTTCAATACAGGGTATAGGAGAAATCGAAAGAGCCAGGCCCCATGTTCTAGAACAGAAGTGAAGCAGACAACTGCCGAGAGCGAGCCCTCACTAGCCCTGGTGACGGAGGCTGCAACAATAGTAGCAGCGGCACTGGAAACTGCAGACTGGAGGACAGGGCCAGTGACAAGAGCGGAGATTTTTACGACTTCCAAGGAAGCCATCTGGATGTTGGCAGTAGGGTGGAAGTCCAGGGTGGGGTGTTGGGGGGCACTCCTAAGATTAATGTGTGGTATTTGTACTTAAGACCATTGCTATTTGAGTTGGCATGTTCCCAGGGCTAGTTTCACAGGCATGCAATCAGGACCTTGCCTTCAGAAGAACGTCAGTGTTGGGGTTTCATGTTCTGCAGTTGCCATATTCAAATTCTTAATCATTTTATCTTTGATACTGTGTTTCAACGTCAAGTCAGGTGAGACAACAAAGCATGTTCCAAGCACTTAGATTCTCAGCTCATGTTTGTCCTGCCTCCTGCTGCCTCCCTTCCTTTCTGCCTCCCTGGGGTGGGTTCCCAGTAGCTCACTCCCTTGCCCCCAAGCGCTAGCCTCCCTGAGCTCCCTGTCCCCACCCCTGTGCAGTGACTGCTGCCACCCTCTCATTCTAGCAGCGACCTGAGTGCAAGGACAGTTGGATCCATGTTCAGGCGAGCATGGTGGCGTGGTGACAGCCATTCCTGGTGAACTGGCGCTGCGTTGGCTGTGCCCTAGTACCCAGCACATCCGGGTGCAGAGGTTGCAGTCTTCTGTTGAATTTATAAATTAGGTACAGTAAAAGTTTAACAATAACCAGTAATAAAACAATTATAACAATACGCTTTAATAGAAGTTAGGTAAGGGTTACTTGGACACAAGCACTGTGACAGTCGTTCTGATAACCTAGACGACTACTAAGTGACTAATGGGCCGGCAGCGTACACAGCGTGGAGACTGGACAAAGGGATGATTCATACACCAGATTTCATCATGTTACTCAGAACATTGTGAAATTTAAAACTTATAAATTGTTTATTTCTGGAATTTGCCATTTAATATTTTTGGATCATGTTTGACTGCGGGTAACTAAAACCACAGAAAGCGAAACCTCAGATAAAAGGGAACTGCTTACTGTAGTGGCCCCTGTTCTCACTCTGATTAGATCCGTTGATTGACATCTGTCTTTGAATCTGGGAACCCAAAATTCCCACCCCTCTTCGGACTTGTAAAACATTTGAGAGAATGGGAAAGACGTGTTTTCACCTACACATCCTAGGTTGAATCCTGGCTCGTTATTCACTAGATGTGTGAACTTGGGTGATTTGTTTCAGCTCCCTGAGCCTTTAGTTTTCTCATATGTAAAATGGGGAAGTAAATCTTGAGCTTCAGGTCCCTGATTGCCCAGGCTAGTCTGGCGCCCCATTTTCCTAGTCAGGATCAAATCCCAGTTTCTGTGCAAAGCAGGCTGGTAGCTCCATAGCTTCATTACTAGATACACTCAAAGCCTTTCTCACCATGTTCTTTAGGTCAGGAAGTTTATCGTCTCCTCTCCTTCAAATTCTAATTGGTTTCCTATTTTCCCTCCCAGAGCTCACATCTACATAGAAGAGCGATTTTCAGTCAGCGTGCCACAAGGATTTTTAAAACACACAATACTGGACTAGCCAGGGACTCTGACATCTTTTCCTTTTAGATTGTCGAGTAAAAAAAATGACAACAGCCAACACAACAATAGCCATCCAGTGTGAATGAATCAAAATTATACCTATTTTTTGTCAGATCAGCCAAATATTGAATACATTTTTTGCTGTGCTGCACAATTTTAGTAATTAGTTTATATGTGCCATGAGATAAAAAAGGTTGAAAATCACTGATAGAGTGTCTCTTTGTCTACTCCTTTCCAAATGCCAGGTGGCTGGGACAGTCTGGTAGTATTGATTTTGGTTTGTCCCCAAGGTATCTCCACTTACATAGCCTCCCAGCTACATGGATTAGACCACAGGCAGTGATGTCCCCACTCACCCCGGAACCACCCCTCTCATCCCAAGCCCTTGCCTCGCTCAGATTTTCAGACTCTGCCAGAGCCATCACCCTGAGCCTCCTCTTTGCATGAAGGGAGACTCAGCATCACCACTGTTACCTCTCCTTTGCACTCCCTACCCAACCTCCATTTTACCTTTGACCTGCTGTGTGGACCAAAGACACAATGCTGAGTTTCATGGTCATCTTAATCATTGTAAAAATAAAAGTTTTTTGTGGGGAAGCATTGCTTATTTCACCAGAAGTCATCATATTTCCACGAAGTATCCCCTGCTGATGAGCTCAGAGCCGGAGATGATAGAAGCATCCACATAGATAGACATCTTCCTCCTCCCCTGGGAGAAGGGGAGCAGCAGCCTGCAGGCTGTCCCCATGGCATTATAGGTGTGAACCACAAGGATCAAGATGCTGAGAGAAGCTCCTGCAGGTCAGGGAGATTCTGTGAATGAGGCTCTCGAACATGGGCTGGCTTCCTTCCCGCGTGGTTTTACAGTGGAGGGGATTTATGTCTTGGCTTTTCCTGTCAGAAGCCTCAGAGTCATGACATGATGATGAGTCTAATCCCCAGGGATTTGGGTGTGAAGACAGAGTGGTTTTGGCTGCCCTCCTCTTCCCTCACATCTCGGCAGTGAAGGCAGTGTGCCTGAGTCAGGCAGGATTCCGAAATGAGGTCTGCACCTGGTTGCAAAACCAGCCTGGGGGAAATCCGCCTGATTATAGGTTTTAAGAAATGACCTTGCTGTGGTTCTGGCTCTCAGCTGAAAAAAGCCACAAATTAGTGGGTCAAGATTATTTGTGGTCTGTTGACTATATACAATGAAATAATCCCCGGAGAGAACAATCAAAATCATCACTTTTATTGCCTAGCACAGGGCCTGCCACATTGCAGAAACTCAAATTTGTATTCAAAGAATGAATCTGTTCGGCCTGGTCTGAGAGACAAGACCAGGAAATGGATGCTTACATTAAAGGCCAAAGGTCCCTATCACGTGCAGAGGAATCCAAGAGAACCTCACTGTTGGGAAGCTTTTCTGAAATACCTCATCCATCTATTCCATCACAAAGGCTGTGCCCCCGCGTCTCCATCCCACCTCTAGCCTGGGCCATTGCACTATTTCCCCATTGTTCTACCTGCTCCCACCATCGACCAGCTTCTTCCACCACCCTCATCCTTCCTTCACACTGCCACCAGAGTCCTATTTCTAAAATTCAAGGAGAATCATGATCCTCTTCCAGTTGTAATTCTTCAATGGCTCCCTATTTTCCACTATAGTGTTCTCAGCCACTTACATTCCCAGATTAAAAAAAAAAATCTCATTCTTGCCAAGCTTTGGATATACCGACATCCTCTCCTTTCTCTCAAGTGGCAGAACAGCAGTACTCTGAAGATAGAATACCTGGTGTGTTAAGAGGAATTTGTCTGTCCTTATGTTGATGGTGTGCATTACCAAAACATTGGGGGTTTATAATGTTGAAATGCTTTGAAAAATGTATATATACTTGCCCATGAAGTGACTCTGTCATTTCCTTCCAGAGACGTGTCACGGTGAGAATGTAAGTGCCTAGGAGATAACGTCCATGCATGTTTCTCCTGACCTGGTCCCTGCTGCCATCTCCGGCCTTCTCTCCCACTGCTTGCCAGCTCACCCGCCCCCATGTCCGTGTCAACTCCTCGTGCTAGCCACTGTGAAGGGCCAGCAGTCCGCACGCTCTACCATGCTGTTTCTTGCCTCTGTACCTTCGCATGTGCTCTTTTCTCTGTTGGAGCTAACCTTTAGTGCATGCTTACAATGTCCAGATGCTATTTTAAGTGGTTTATATGTTTTAACCCTTTTAAATATCAAAACAATCCTATAAGGCACCACAATTGTTGATCCTATTATAGAAAATTGAACTGAGGCTCCGAGAAGTAACTTATCCTATTCTACAAAACTAATGCTGATAGAAAGGAATGGGATGTAGGCAGTTTGCTTCCAGTTTGAAGGCATTTAATCACTGAGCCACAGCCACCTCTCCCATGGCTCCCTGGTAACCTCCTCTTCATTCTGCAATACTTCATGGAAGCATCATCTCCTCCATGAAGCCTTTCCTGATCTCTTCAGGTAGAGTTGAATTATCCTCTTTGTGCCCCAATGAACCCAGCACGTAACCTCTGGGATGGATAGATTTTTAACACAGGGAGGGCAATTTTTGGTCCCACAGCCCACCCATGCACCCACGGGGATTTCCTCTGTGCCTCTCTAGTACCTAGGCTGGCATATCCTAGGCGCACAATAAAGTTTTGTTGAATGGAATTTCACATCCTTAACATATGAATCATGTCCTTTTTTAGCTTCAGCTTTGTGAATCAGCTCTGCCTCTCAGTTATCATCACCACCCGTCTTCTGGATATGTTTTTAGCTGTAGACAACACACAAGAGCAAACTTCACAGCAGTGGGAGGAATCTTGACTTTCAACTCTAGTTAAATCAGCAACATATAAGTGGACAGCGGAATTACTGAGCCAGCTTCACCCAAGCCCACAGACTGTGGATGGTTTCTTCATCTCAGTGCCCATGTCTTGTTATATACGTGGCGCACTACCCCGGAGAAGCTGCTCCTTTACCGAGTTTATAAATCGGCATAAACAATGTATTCATTTATAAATCGAATAAATTCTTCTTTGTTCTTCTTATCTATCTCTGCAAATGAAACCACCCTAAACCTCACTAATTTCTTCTGCTCGTGAATCATGAGTCAACGGAGGCCAGACTTGGCAGGGACAGCTCATTTTATTCTATGTGAAGCCTGGGACATCAGCTGAGAGAATGGCTGGGGGTTGGAGCAGGTGGGAGTTAACCAGGCATCTCTCTCTCCTCACGAAATCTCAGGGGTCCCTCCATGTACTCTTTCTGGCAGGGTGGCCTCAGAGTGATTGACTTTCTTATGTGGCAACTGGCTTCCCCAGAGTGAGTGCTCCAAGGCACTCATACTGAATCTCCAAGCCTTGTTATCACTTTGTCTCGGGATTTTAGAAGGCAATTACCACTGCATTCTATTGAGACACTAAGCTCAGGCCAGATTCAAGGCAATGGAAACGAGATTCTATCTCTTGGTAGAATAAGTAACAAAGAATTTAAAGCCATTTTAACTTATGACCATACCTAAAGCAAAAGAACAAGTAAAGCATAAAGTAAAAGAGACATTAGCACACAAAACGTGATAATTTTGGAACCTGAACAATAGGAGACCCACACGGTCTGAGAAGACCTGACCCGCAGAGGAAGGGACACACCCAGAGTCCAAGGAAAGAGTTTAGGGGCCATTCCTCCAAGCTTCACATTGGCCTGTGGGATTTTCTCATAAGGAGGAAAACAATAAAAGCTAACATTTATTTTGTATTGCTATATATCTTCTCTTTTAAGAGGTTTATATATGCTAACTTATTTAATCCTCTTAATTGAAAACTGTGGCCATACAAACTTAAATAATGTGTCCAAGACCACAAACTAGCAAGTAGCAGAGTTAGAATTCCAGCTCCAATAGTCCACCTCCAGAGCGGGAGTGTCTCAGCTCCTTTCCACATATGTCTGTACCTCTAAGATCCAGGACATTTTTTCTGTCGTGTACTGGCATGTGTGCGGAGGCAGAGCATCTTCTCAATCTCTGGGTCAGTTCTAAGTCACTTCATCTTTAGTCGAAACAGAGGTTTTCATGACATTTATCTGGGATAAAGCCTACTATGTAGACTTCCAGATGATTCTAATGGGTAGCCAGGGTGGACGATAACTGGCCTAACCCACTGTGTCTAAAGCCCCCACATTCCAAAAGCCAGCCACAGTTTTGATTGGATTGGATCATGGCACCCAGGACCCTCCCTTCGGTCCTGGTTTGGGCGAGTTAAAGCAGTGCTGTAAGGGCATGTGACTGGGTGAGCCTCTGCCCATGCTGCCCTGCATTGATTCACTTCCCACTCAGCACCTGCCCCCGAGCCTGGAAGCCCCTTGAGAACAAGGATGCTGTCTAACTTGTTCTGTGCTCCATCCCCAAGCATCTGGCTCAGTTCCTGGAATGTTACAGACACCTAGTAAAGAGGTGTTGAATGAACAAGTGGATGACTCACAGGCACTTGTCTACAAGGGTCTATGTGGTGGGAAAAGCAAGAACTTTGGAGTCAGGAAGACTCAGGTCATAATCTCAGTTTTACACTTCAAGAAAGTTTCAATTTACATGGCAGGGAGGTTCTAAAGTGTGTGAGAAAAAAAGTAACACATCATCAGAATTATCTTTTAAAGTCTTTCTAAGGGTACCTCCAGGAAGACTAACACAGCCAGTGTTTCTTCCAAAAACAGATCTCTATTTCCTCAGTTGAGCGCCAGACCAAGTGGGTTTTTAGGAGAGAAGTCATAAGTAAAATCGCTACCTTTGACCCCTAGAATCCTCCTCAACTTGACAAGTTGCTGCCTCTGTGAACAGCACATGAGAAAGGAGACATCCCCGGACCAAGAGCTGCCACAGCTCCTTGAGTGTGGAGGTGGGCAGATGGATGGCTCACATCACTTGAATTCTATTATTTTATTTTATTTTTATTTTTTATTTTTATTTATTTTGAGAGAGAGGGAAAGGGAGGTAGAAAGAGAGGGAGAAAAACATCAATGTGTGGCTGCCTCTTGTGTGTCCCCAGCTGGGAACCTGGCCTGCAACCCAGGCATGTGCCCTGACTGGGAATCGAACTGGTGACCCTTTGGTTCACAGGCTGGCACTCAATCCACTGAGCCACACCAGCCAGGGCTCACCTGAATTCTTAATTGTCATTTTTGTCCATATTTTTATATTGACATACACATTTAATATGATTTGTGTTTCTTATTTTAAAAATTATTTTATTTTGTTTTTTTTGCATTCATGTAAGTTAAAGGTTTACATAAAGCCCCTGTTTGCTTCTTTGTCAAGTGATATGAGGGCTCTGATCTGAAAACAAAACATGGAAGGGAGAAAGGGAACCACAGAAAGAGAAAAAAAGCCAGACTGGATCGAGAGAGCAGAGACATACTTTGTACAGTGCACACTTTCTCTTCTGACTTGTTCCAACAAAACCCCTCAGAAAATTGTATCCTGTCCTCCACATTTCATTAATGAAGTGCTCTTGCAGGGCCTGTAAGTGTCAGGCACTATTCTAAGTACTTTATAATTATTATCTCATTCAACTCTCCTAACAACTCATCTATGATCAAATTATTATTTTCATTTAATGAGGAGGAGACTGAGGCACAGAGAGGTAGAGTCAGTTGTCCAAGGTCACTTGCTACTAAGGGACAACGCTAATGACCTTGGAGGTTTGGCCGCAGAGTCCACGCTCTTTACTGCAACTCTAGGCTGGCCCTCCTTGTCCCTGTGGCACTGCCCCAGACCATTACCATCTGTCACACGCACCATTCACTAGCCTCCATCCATACTGAGCCACCTCCCTCAGCCTGGTCACACTTAATCCACTCTTACACACTTCCAGTTTTCACATTAATGAATCTGTTTCAATACAGATATGAAGCTGCAGCCTTTCCTATCCCACCTACAGCAGCACTGACCTTCCTGGATTTCCCAGAACTAATGTCAGAGGGCATGGGGCAGACTTTTTTGGGAGATGCTGTATAGGCTTCTTCATCTTCTTAGTATGTTAAAGGCACTGCAGAATCTGGGAGCAAAGAGTTCACCTTAGTTGCACCTGGTGCTTTCCAAATGTACTAGAGGACAAATAACGTTCGTGCTGTGGCTGGTGACATCTCCCAAAATGAGTGTTTTACTGAACACACCTTGGGAAACATTGGCTTGTTGGGTGAAGTCCAATGGCATATTTGGTCAGGAAAGTTCTCCTTTGGTCTGGTCCGATTTACCTTTTCACAGCATCTCCAATTGCTCTCTCACTTCCCCACCTCACAGAATTTCTCTTCTTTGAACTGTTCTCCCCTTTTTTTTTTCTCTGTGCCTTTGCTTCTGCCCTTTTCCTCTGCCTGGAATGCTCCCTCCTTTCTGTCCTAGTAAAATATTATTTATTTTTTTATTTATTGATTTTAAAGAGAGAGAGAGAGAAAGGGGGAGAAAGAGAGATTGATTTGTTGTTCTACTTGTCTATGCATTTGTTAGTTGAGTCTTGTATGTGCCCTGACCAGGGATCAAACCCCCAACCTTGTTGCATGAGAACAACGCTCTAGTCAATGGAGGTGCCCAGCCAGGGTTGTCCTGGTAAAGTGGTAATCAGTTTAAAAGCCATTTCCAGTATTCCCTCCCCACCCCTCGAGGCCTTCCTGCTGAGCCGAATTTCCCCCAGTCTACAGAGGGATTAATACCTACTCTCTCCTCTAACTTCTCACAGATCTTCATTCATATCGCTGTTTTTTTGACAGCTACCATGTTGTCTGCTACGCTTCTTTTATCTGTTATATCACTACTTTTTAAAAAACTGTAATTATTGAGTATGCATTATGTTCTAAGCTCTGTGTTAAGTATCTTATGTGAAATTTTTCATTTATACTTTATAAAACTCTTGAACTAGGTGTTATTATTACTTATTATTGCTTGCATTTTAGAGAATAGAAATCTGTGATTCAGAGAAGTCATGAACCTAAAGTCCCTTAGCTCATCAGTTATTTTCTTGGGAACCCACTGTGTTCATGCTAATTCTCCATGTCTGCCTTCTTGCCTGTAACATAATAGATACAGATGATAGATAGATAGATAGATAGATAGATAGATAGATAGATAGATAGATAGATAGATAGATAGATTCAGGAGCATGGACTCTTCCTACTCATTTCTCCACCCTTTTCTTCTAGCACAGGACCTGCTAAGAAGAAAATGGAGTTTCTGTTTAGTTTTGGAATTTGGGTGGTCATTTGCATTCGTTCCTTAATGGATCTATTGCTGGCTTAGCCACATCGCCGAGGAGTGCCACTGAGGGGGGCCCGCTCAGCATGGGGCAACGGTGAACAGCAGCGTGATGTCTCTGCATGTTTCTGTTTCTTTCCATCTCTAACACTTTTGGTCTCTCTGACGACCCCCTCACATCTTTTGTTCTTTCTCTCTTTCCATTTCTCTCTCCTGCATCTCTTTCCCATTTTCATAGCTCAACACACACTCCTAATAACTTGGGAGATTTACTCCTTTAAAAAAACGGAATCCAGCTTTCCAAGCAAATTCATTTAGTCAGTGGTAGGAGGGAAGACTCTGCCTGTTAGTACAGGATTACACTGGAGGGGCAGAAGCAGAAGCCATGTCAGGGGAAATGTAGATTCCAGAGCCAGAATGAGCCTGTAGCCAGTTGGATGATAATTGTGCCATTTATTACCTTATTGTCTACATCATGTCTTTTGAATTTTATGACTTCTAATGCAAAACAATCTTTTCTCAGGTGTAAGTCACTTATCTGCCTTTCATCCTCTTTCATTAACCTGTCTCCTGGCTGGGAACGCAGACAGCATGGGGAAGAAGAGCTAGAGGTAGTGCACCCCAAGCATTCCCAAGGACTTTAAGACATGGTGATTAGTCCCAGGAAGGCAGTACTGAAGAGTAAGAGAGAGTGTTAGAACCAGAGTGTGTGGGTTCAAATCCCAACTCTGCCCCTTATAAAATATGGGTTCTTGGGTGAGTTACTCAGTTTTCTCATCTGTAAAATGGGGATGGTACTAATATCCACACGTAGGCCAAGAGGATTGTATGTATTACGTATATGCAGCACTTAGAAGAGTTCCTGACACATAGTACAGTCATGTGTCACTCAACAGTAAGGATACATTCTGAGAAACGTGTCGTTAGGTGATGTCATTGTTGTGTGGTTATCACAGAGCACACTTACACAAACCTATGTGGTGTTGTCTACTGCTCGCCTAGCTACATGGCATAGCCTATTGCTCGGTGGCTGCAAACCTGTACAGAATGTTATTATCCGGAATAGTGTAGGCAATTGTAATACAATCATAAATACGTGTATATGTAAACATATCTAAACATAGAAAAGGTGCAGTAAACATATGGCATAAAAGATTTTTGTCAAATGTGGTCCACCTGTATAGGGTACTTGCTGTGAATGTAGGAATGGAAGTTGCTCTGGGTGAGTCAGAGTGATGAGTGAATGTGGAGGCCAGTACTGCACACTGCGGTACCCTTAGGCTACACTAAAATTATTTAAATGTTTTTCCTTTAATAAAAAGTGAATCTTAGCTTACTGTAATTTTTGACTTTACAAACTTTTAAATTTTTTTAACTTTTTAACTCTTTTGTAATAATACTTATTTTAAAACATAAATGCATTTTACCACTGTACAAAAATATTCTTTTATTTTTATCCTATAACTTTTTTCTACTTTAAAATTTATTTATTTATTTTTATTTTTTAAACTTTATTGTCAAAACTAAGAGACAAACACCCACATTCGCCTAGGCTGACACAGAGTCAGGATCATTAATGTCACCTCTGCATCTAGCCCCACTGGAAGGTCTCTGGGGGCAAAAACACACATGGGGCTGTTGTGTCTTACGATAGCCGTTCCTTCTTCGGATATACCTCCTGGGGGACCTGTCTGAGGCTCTTTTTGAAGAGATGTTCCTCTTTTCAGAAAAATGTCTACAGTGGTTGGCTCGGTTTGTTAAAATTTTTCATCATAGATTTGTATGAAAGAGAATAACGCACCATAAACATTCTGTCTTTTAATGAAAACATTTTGGTGTTGGGGTTCATGTTTTCAAAATTTTTAAGGAGCTTCTTGAGTCTTCAAAATTTTTTGCTAAACCCTTCCTTGTAAATTCTGTTGGGGTTTCTTTTTATTTTCCTACAGTTTTCTCTTGTCTCTTCTTTGGCTACGCGTTCCTGTTCCGGTTCCAACAACTCCTCATTCGTCTGTTCCTCAGGAATCACCTCCAGGAGCTCCTCCACGTGCCAGATCAAAAAGGGTTTCCATTTTTAGCCTGTGACATTGTCCCCAAGCAAGATTGTTATCCTTTCCTTAAAAGCCATGAAACCTGGCATTGACTTGGCTTCTTAGGCATGGAAGTCAGGCATCCATTTCTGGAATAAGGAGGTTCTATCCATAGTAAATATTTGCTCTGGTAAGTAATTTTCCTCCACAATCAGCTTATCTAAAGGGTCCAAAAATTCTTCAGCTGCTTTCACATCAGCACTCACAAATTCACCACTCACTTTCATGTTATGTAATGAATAATGACTATTGCATAATTTAAACCATGCAAGGTAGCAGTAAATTCAACATTGCAGTCAGGTCCAGCCTTTTCTTTCACCATCACAAAATTTTTGCTTTGGCCATGATCATCCTGTTGCTGAGGTGGATATGCTTCGGTGTCTGGTCTTTAAACCAGGTCAATAGAAGTTTTTCCATGTCTCATATTAGCCCTTCTCAAATTGTTGTTAGTCTTATCATAATTGTTGGTGAGGAGGGCTAGCTAAAAAGGAAGGGATTATTTGAAAACTTTCCATTTATTTTCACTGACCTTCCTTAGTTTTACCTCATCAAACATTTTTTTAATCAGTGTCTGGCCTAATGTTGAAAATTCAAAAAGAAATAAAACCCAAAATAAAGACAGATGATAGATAGATAGATAGATAGACAGAGAGACAGACAGACACCGTCCTGTTACCCAGACATTTCCATTCTCCTTGGGAAGTTGGACACACCAACAAGTAACTCCAATAAAAATGTGTCACCTGTTTAAACAGACAAATGCAGAGCAATTAGGGAGAGCTCATTGGGAAGGGAATGTTCAGTCTCAAACTCCAGCAAGGAAAAGTAAGTTTAGAACTGATGAAGATAGAAATGCAATTCCAGGTGAGACCATGACATGAACACAGCCTGGTGCCGTCAAACAGCCTGTGTCGGGAAGGCACTAAAGCCATGAGGTCCTGCCTGATCACAGCAGAAAGGCTGGGGCATGAGGCAGGTAAGGAAGGGGCAAAGCCATGGATGGAGTGCAAAGGATTCTTGGATTTTACCTTGTTTGTTCCATGGAAAGATCCCAGTGGAACTCACAGTTCCTATCTCAAGTAATAAAAATTATGGTACTTTAAGCTCCCCCTTAATAAAGCCCCCTTGACAAAAAGATTATTCATAGTAGTTGTAAGTAGGTGAGCCCTTTACCCCAAGAGGGAGGTCCATTCCCAGCTCAGACCTAATTTGGACTTGGAGAGAGGATTCTGAATGTTGCGGTTATCTACTATCCCCTAACCACCCCAAAACTTAGTGGCCTAACACAAAAATTTATTTTATGTTTCATGTTCCCATGGGCTGACTTGATTCAGCAGAGTGATTTGCAGTGTGCTGAGGAGACCGCAGCTGTTCGTTGGCTGGGCCGCAGACAGCTTCAGGCTGCACATCCAAGATGGCTCGCTCACATGGCTGAGAGTCAGTGCTGGCTGTTGGCTGGGAGCTCAGTTAGGCTGTTGACTGCAGCCCCTCCAGATTGCCTGGACTTCTCAAATCCAGATTGCCTGGTGGCTGGACTACAACAGGGAATGTCCTACAAGCAAGCAAGCATTTCAAGCAGCCCAAACAAAAACTGCAAAGCTGTCACACTACATCAGCTTTACTTCCCCATGTCCTCTTGGTCAAAGCAGTCATAAAGCTCACCCAGATACAAAGTGGTGAAAAAACAGACTCTATGTCCCTTTGGAGGAGAGACAGAATTTATTGTAGAAGTGCATATGGGATGAGAGATATCATCGCAACCGTTTCTGAAATAAATAATTTGTCACACTGGCACAGGAAGATACTCCCTAGGAATGTTTTAAAAATATACTCTTGCCCTGGCTGGTGTAGCTCAGTGGTTTGAGTACTGGCCTGTGAACCAAAGGGTTGCCTGTTCAACTCCCAGTCAGGGCACATGCCTGAGTTGTGGGCCAGGTCCCCCATTGGGGGTACATGAGAGGCAACCATACATTGATGTTTCTCTCCCTCTCTTTCTCCCTCCCTTCCTTTCTCTCTAAAAATAAATAAATAAAATCTTTAGAAATAGATATACTCTCATTAAGAATATGTGCTCTGAGTGGCCTTGGTGTTCCAGGTAGGGGGAGGAGCCCTGAGTTCACACATTAAAAGGAGTGAACACTTCTGAGGGCTCTTTTGTGGTAGAAAGGGCACTGGACAGGGGACCAGAGACTGGGGTTTGAGTCCAGCTCTTCTACTTTTAGCTGAGTGGCCTTGAGCTAATTACTTCATCTTGAACCTCAGTTTACTTTTCTGAAAATTGAGCACATGGAAAAAGTAAGCTAAATATTTCTTTTTCAGAGACACATAGGATTTCAACGATACTATGTATCATCACAACTACGTCCAACTTCATGAATTCTTTTATCAACCGATTTTCTTTGTAGAGGTAGGATGACCATATTAGCCTCAGTTTGCTCAGGACAGACCTAGATTAAGCCTATCGATTCAGTGAAACGACAAATAGCTCCCCTTTTCACTCTCAAAAGTGTCACAGTTTGGATAATAAATTATATGGTCATCCCCACAGTAAGGCATAAGGTAATAAGAGTTGCCCTCTGTCATTCTATGTTAAAGTAGGCCTACTCATAGTTGAAACTTCATTAGTTATCAGTACTGACTCTGAGTCTGGGTTCTTCTGATAGTAGGCAACAGAATTCAATTTAAAATTGCAAAAGCCAAAAATTAAATGTATTGAATACATACTAAAGTATCTTGCAGAAGTTAAAGACAGCCAGGCCTCTGGGGATCTAAACCAAGGAACAGAAATGTTACCAGGTGCCCAGGAAGTATTATCTCTGGTCTCTGAGGTTTGTGCCATTTTCTTTCTTTCCAGACAGGCTTTATCTCTTTTTCAAGTACTTGATGGTCAGAAGACTGCTGTCCCGTGGTTGTCATTTGTTTCCCTGGGTTACAGCCATGCACAGAAACTAACTTATTACAAATTCTAAATTCCTTGGAAAGAAAATGTGACTAGTCTACCCCTGGTCCAAATTGCAAGGAGTAGGGTGAAGGACAAAGGAGACACTTGGGAACCCATCTAGTATTATAGAGGAAACTGTCAAAGAAAATGGTTATGTTAGTCCAGATCTCTAAGAAGCAGATGCCAAGACAATATTAAATCAGATAAAATATACTAAGAGGAATATTTGTGAGACAGAATGGTAAAGGAGCCAAGGGAGAGACATCAAATGTAAATGTGACCCCAAGTGAAGGAAAGATAGAGAAGAAATGTAGGAAAGAAGGGAGGGAGGAAGAAGAAGGAGGAGGGAGTCTTAGACTGGTTCTACATCCAAGTTTTAAGTTCCAGGGAGAGATCAGCATGGCCACTGGGAGACGTATGTCTACAGAAGAGGTCTGCATTAGTATCCCTGTGGACTCAGGCATTGGCTAGAAGAATCCTTAAGGAGGAGTGGCTTTGGAGCAAACATAGCAATGCATTTTTGAACTCAGCAGCTTGGGCCCTTGGTTTATCGTACTCTCATAGTAGAACATCTGAGAGGCACATTCCCATGGCCACCACAATGGTCATTAACAACAGAATGAATGCCCAAAAGATGCCTAGTGTAGCTGGTTCCCCAAAGTGGCTCAAAGGTTACCCAAAGTTTAAGTAAAAGCTTCTATTCTAGACCCAATGAGAAGGCAGAAGAAATGAGACTGGAGATTAGAATTGGGAAACTCTCAGAAAAATTATACTTTCTACTGACTATGTGCTAAATCCATACACTATTCTAGGTTCTTGAAATACAGAGGATGGACACTTAACCGTGATGAGTATCAGGCTTTAAGGAAGGATGTTGGGGATCTTAACACTGCCTAGTCTCACTCTACCCTGGTGTTACATCTGAGGTTTGTAAAGTGTCTTGTACAAGGTCAGGTCACCCTGCTGGTTATTGAGAGAAGAGTTTTAGAACTCAGGACTCCTAAATTCCACCTTATGTCTATCTATGCTTTACATCTGATGGCAACTTAAGCTTTGCCAGTCTTACCATTAGGTAAGCAACCATTCCTCCCAGCAGAGCCAAGGGTTGTTATTCTTTGCTTTCAACCTATCAACAATACCCCCCAAAATATGGATGATTAAAAACTAAGCTTCTGATGCGGCCTTTTAGAGCTCTTGAGGGTTTCTGAACAATCAGAAAACTTCAGCCTGTATTTTCAGAATCTGCTGTCAGGGAAGGTCATGTGAATCATATCCATCTAATGTTGGGGATGACTCACCATCAAACAAATCTCACTTTTAAAAACTTGTCTTTATAAACACACAAGAAGAAATCACTTCTGTTGCTTTTGAAAAGGTTCTTCATTTCCTCTGCTTTCCCTCCTGGCCCTCACTCTGAGCACCCAAACAAAAGGCCTGCCGAAGAAGCATACATCTCTTACCTGCTCACAGCTTGACTGGCTTCGGGCACCAGAACCCTCCCGGGGAGCTGCCCTCCTCTCATTTTGTTCTCTGGCCCTATCATGGCTGACTCACTAAAGCCTGAAGGCTTTGCCTCCTCAGGGTTATGGTCTGCAGAGAAGGGGAAGAGATGCTAGCTGGAGCCAGTGTGTAATTAAAGATATGCATGCAAGCCAATGACTGGCCGTTGCACAGAAAAGGCCTGCAGTCAATTTAGGTCAAACAGTGAATCTTCCCAATGAGAAGGGTGGGGCTGCCTTTTGTTTTGTTGGGTCATCAGCAGGGAGAGGGTCTTCTAGGCCACTGAATTAGGTACACTTTCTTCCGGAATTTTCTTCTAAGTCATTTTCTTATCTGAACTTCTCCTTGATGAAGAGTGGGGGGAAGTTTGCAGGAATAAGCTGAGTTTATACAACCTCCAGCCTTCAGATTAACTTTGCTCAGTTTTACCAGAATCATCCACACATTAGGTCCCTAAAGGAGCTGCTCCCAATGCCAAATTATAGTTCCTCTTTGGCATATAATTTTAGGAGCAAAAACCAAATAAATAAATAAACATAAACAAGTAAATCCCCATCCTTTTGGCCTAGAAGTGGCATATCCTTCTCCTCCCATATCAACCTTTTTAAAAAATTGTATTTTCTTGTAGAAAATATAGAAACAAAAGAAGGAAAAAAAAGCCTATAATTCTTTCCTTCCTAAGATTTTCACTGCTAACATTTTGCTGCATACTCTCATACATTTTTTGCCTAGGCCAAGTATATACACACACATGATTTTTAAATATTAACCTGGAGCATATTTGCATATTAATATATTTTCACACTTCTATATTAATGGCTATATAATATTTCATGATGTAGATATAACATGATTACTTTGACCAAGCTTCTATGGATATGTAGGTTGTTTCTTATTTTCAGGAGAGTGCCATTGATCTTCACCCCAAATTCCTCTTAGTGAAATGGAAGTTCAGTTTAGCAAAACGGAAAAATGATGGCTACTTTTCTCTAAATCAATCGTTGCCAACTAGAGGTGATTTTGTTCCCCAGGGGATATCTGGCAATATCTAGAGACATTTTTGCTTGTTAAAACTAGGGGACTGCTCCTGGCATTTGGTAGGTAGAGACCAGTGATGCTGCAGAATGTCCTACAATGTAGAGGATGGCCCTCTGCAACTAGGAATTGTCCAGTCTAAAGTGTCAGTTGTACTGACTGCTCTCAACACTGGTCTAACCATAGGTATAAACTCAAGTGAGCTGTCTTTCAGAGGGTCTCCATGCTCGTCCCCTTCTTCACACGTCCTATCGCCACCTTTCCCTTTCAACTCGTAAATAAAAATTAGAGACTTGCTCTGGACACAAAAGTGACAAAGATGCAGGTCCTTCCATGCACTGAATCACACTTTGCATTGCAAAAGTTCTTTTTCTAGATCAGTGGAAACTGTGCTCTTCCTTGTCCATGTTGCTCTTGGCAACCAAACTCTCAGTCTTTATTCGATTACTCAGTCTGCAGTCTGTGATTTTGAGCTACACGGTCCATTTTAGAGCCACACCATTTTCTATCCTGGACTCTAGAAAAATTCCAAGGCCCTGGTTTTACTTACTAATCATCATATTCCCCAAATTGGGCTTCATTTACTCCTTCCCCCCCTCCCTCCACATTGAAGGTCCTATCATTTTTACTGTCTCTTCTTCCTATGAAGATTTCAATGGCCACATACATTCTTGCCACCTACCCTCCCTCCTCTAAAAATTCAGAGTGTATTCTGCTGTCATTGGCTAATCCTTCCACAAGGATCTTGGGTTGAACCCCTATGCCTCCTTTGAGTCACTACCCCCTGCTACTGCAGTGTTCTCAAGGGGCCCCAGTAAAGCAGAGCTACCACCCTTCCGTGTTATTTTTCCTCCCCTTCCACGTTGGTCTGGGTTTTGTAAACTTGGCTAAGGCTGGGAACCATGTTTCCTGGGACACTCTTCCTCGTATGGCTTTAGTCATTATTTGCCAGTCTCAAAACTGGCATGAAATCTGGAAGGCAGAGGTGAGGATGAAAGCATTACTCTCGGAAGCTCTGCACAGTTAAACATGACGACAAATAAACAGCGCTCAGTGGGTGCCAGCTTGTGCTCGCTTAGCTTCTTTACCACCAGCCCGACTGGCCAGCAACCGCCCTAGGCCCGCCAGCAGACCTGCAGAGGCAGCAGTCCCACCGCTATCCCAGGAATAGCAGTTTCCTCAGAACTCCCCACAAAGCTCTCTTTGTGGCCCCACAGAAGCAACCACACTGCTTCAGGAATTGCCCTGAGGGTTTCAACTAGTCCATCTGCACCCATTCTTTGGGCGGTTTGTTTATTGATGGCTTCTCTGACCCTTCACCTCCCTCCTTCCTCAGCTCCTCCCATGTTTTTATAGGGACTAATTTCTCAAATAATTTCCGTGTTACTTATAGTGGCTGTGTATTTTAGAGTGAACCCTGACTGATGAACCTTTACCAACCATCTTCTTCAAAGAGTGGTCTGCACTCACTGCCTCTAAGATTTCACCTCATAATCACTCTGAACTCCTGCTCCTGGTCTTCTACAACTGCTCTTACCAAAGCTACCATCAGCCTTCTGCTCGCTAAAACTGATGGACACTTGGCTGTTTTACTCTTACCCTGTATCTTTGCAACCTCTGACTCTAGTATTCTCTCTTCTTCTTAAAGGTCTCTTATTTTTGGCCTCTATAAACTTACTCTCTAATAGCAGGCTTCTTTCTCTCAAGTGCTTTTCCTACATCTCCTTTACAGAGTCTTCCTCCTGTACCAGATCCTTAAAGGTTGGCATTCCACAAAGTCCTCCAACCTTTTCTAGTTTAGTGTTGTTTCATCTCTTTTCTACTTCTTTTCCTTAGACAATCTCATGCATAAAGCTTCCATTACCACCATTTGCCAGTAATTCCTAAACCTACCTATGCCTCTAGCTCAGACTTCCTTCTCAAGCTTCAGTCTTCCTTATGCTGCTACTAGTGAGATATCTCTACCTGGATCAGCTTAGAAGAAGCCTAATTTTCTGGACTTTACTAGGGAGGTAAGCTCCTTCCAGCTCCCTGTTGGATCAGAACACGGTTAATTCATCCAAGATAATGAAGCTTTGGCTACAGGTATGATTGCAGTCCCGCCTTCTGGCCATAAGCCACCTGGGATAATCCACCTCAATAATAAAATGCCTTTGGCAACTATCTTAAACTTGCTTGTTTTAGTTTCAGTATTTTTAGAATAGGGATAATAATAATTATTACTTCACAGTTTGTTGTGAGCATTAGGGTAGTGCCTAGCTTATAACCAACACTATGAAATTGTTTGCTATCATGATAAGTATGATATCATCATCATCATGATTGTTATATTTTCAAATTATATTGCTCTTCATGTCCACTAATATTGCCTTGGTTTAATCCATCATTATTCTTAGCTATTGCAGGAGGCTTTTAAATAATCTTGAGCCCTGTTTTAGTCCCATACAATTTGTCTTCAACCCTGTTGCCAGAACAAGCTTCTTAGAATAATTTTTTTTGTATAAAACCTTTTAATGACTCTCCATGACCTGAAGAATAAAGTGCACAGTTCTTTGCTTGCCTTAGTAATTCCACATGTTCCAAATGTCCCTGATCATTTCACTTTCACTTCCCTATGTATATATTCCACATAATCTGTGTGTACACCATGTTCTGTATCCTTGTTCAAGACACCTCCTCTTACTGTGCTGTTCCGTCATTACTGCCTGATTTTAATTGCCAGCATCCAATCTGAAGTTTGGTTTAATGTTCTCCCCTCTGAACAACTTTCCTTCAAACCTCAGCCCATCCTTCTGAGGCCTATCATTGTCACGCCTTCTTATATGTTTCCAGAATTTTGGCATATCATTTTCCTATAGGTTTGTTTGAATATCCAGCTACCCTATTTAATTCCGAGTGTTTTTCTTATCTTATTCTCTGATGCTCCTTTTTAAATAGCATTCCATTTTAGTTACATGAATACAAGTTTATCACTGAGTTTATTTCTACTCTCCTGCACTTTCTCTGTTTATGCTGGGCTATTTTTTTCTGTTCGTTTCAGTTTGTCTATTTCATATTGGTGACTGTCCTCAAATGTCTGGCGCTAACCAGTGATTGTTGGTGTCAATTCAACGTCAATAGCAATCCTCAGTTTGGGGTGCAGTGAAGAGGGAATCTTTACTCAGTGCACAACAGCTCAACTGTGATACAGTACAGCTGTGAAAACGGCACAGCTGTGAGGCAGCCCTGGGGCCAGGCTGCTCTCCAGTTACATGGCTCTGTGCCGCTTTGCTCTCGATGGTCTGCTCTGCTCCAGGCAGGTCTGCTTTGTGCTGCGCTGCGCTGCTCAGCTCTAACAAGTCTTCAGTGCTTCAGTTCAGCCAGGGAGACACAATCTCCCATCCTCAGTGGAAAGGGAAAGTGCACTCCAGTATATAGTTTTAATAATAATAATCCATCCGCATTAGAGTGTGATCTCCTCCATGGAAAGGACAGTGTCTCATTGATCCTTATATTCCCCATGTTAATGTAATGCCTAAATAAATGCTTGATTGATGAATAAATGATTGAATACAAACCCTTTGGAAATTCTGGCAAACTGTGGTGTGCCTTCAGGTATTGCTGTCTAACACTCACAGAACTAAGGCATGGCAGGGAAAGATCCCTTCATAACAATGCTAAGCAGAAGTTGTTTCAACACTATGTAAGATCAGGAAGATCTCATCCTATTTCCTACCTGCATTAGCCAGCTGTTATATTCCCAGCAATTAGCACTTCCCAACAGTAAGTACTCATCTCACTAATGTCCATGGGAAATTCTCTGGAAATGCCCCTATGTAGCCACAAAGACAATTCTTACAACAAAATCCATGTGGCTATTTAGTTTAATCCGCATGGCTATTTAGTTTTCGCTAATTTTCCACTGGTAACAATATTGGCAGCTGAGGTTAGGGCATTTCCAAAAATTAAAAACCAGTTGTGAGTTGAGGTTTTCAGTGATCAGTTAAAAAATTACCTCCCTTTTCCTACCTCCAGGCCTGTCTTTCTTTTCTTGGCCAAGCACTTGCCCAGTTCACCTTTGAGTGAATTATGGTTGCTCTCTGTCTCTCAGCCTCCTGAATACCAAGTCCCTGGCAAAGTGAATGAGGACAGCCTTCTTCCTAGTTATCACAGGGGTGAGGGTGAAGGGTCCTGGAGTATAGAAGGGTCTGAAAGCACAATTTATAGACCTCACAGTGCCTTTGAGATATTCTGTCTAGAAATTCCTTGCTAATAATACAAAAGTCCCTGGAGGTGGTGTGCAAGAGGAAGGGAACGGTGTCTTCACAAAACAGAAATGGAGCTTGAGGACTCTTTTAAAGGCCAAAGTGCAAAGAAAGATCCCTGCAGAGGGAGGATTGAAGAGTGGTGGTGGGCGGGGTCGGAGGTAAAGCAGGGGATAAGGTGTGAAAAGGATTCCACTGCTGGGATTATACCCTAAGAGCCCTAAAACACCAATTCAAAAGAACCTATGCACTCCAGTGTTCAAAGCAGCACAATTTACAATAGCCAAGTGCTGGAAACAACCTAAGTGCCCATCTACAAATGAGTGGATCAAGAAACTATGGTACATTTACACAATGGAATTCTACACAGCAGAGAGAAGGAAGCAGCTCATAAGCTTTGCAACAGCATGGATGGAACTGGAGAGCATTATGCTAAGTGAAATAAGCCAGGCGGTGAGGGACAAATACCCTATGATCTCACCTTTAACCGGAACATAATCAACAAAAGAAAAAAGCAAGAAAAACATAACCAGAGACATTGAAATTAAGAACAATCTAACAATAGCCAGAGGGGAGCGGGGAGGGGACTGTGGGGAGAAGGGTTTTCAGGAGCCACTATAGGGGACACATGGACAGAACCAAGGGGGAGGAGGGAGGCAGAGAAGGGAGGTGGGGTTGGAGGGGGTGGAGGGAGGGGAAGGGAGAGGATGCAGACAACTGTAATTGAACAACAATAAAGTAATATAAAAATAAATAAATAAAAGTGCAGGATTGCAAAAATTAAAAAAAAAAAAAAAAAGAAGTGGTTGAGGTGGGAACCAGAAACTAGAAGACCATTTTCAACAAAGAATGACTTTGGTGTCCAGACAGTAAATGTAAATGCCCACAGACTCCACTGGGGCTACTGCCGTTTCCCATTTAGGTGTGATGATATTAATAACAACTAACATTTGGAGGGCGTGATATGTGTCAAGTATTATGCTTGCAAGTTTTTTCTCATTCGATGCTCAATACAACTTTACATGGGACGATGATAATAATTTCCATTTTACAGATGAGGAAATTGAAGGGAAGAGAGAGTTTAGGGAACTAGCCCTAGGTCACACAGCCAGGCAGCAGTAGAGCTGAGTTGTAACCCTAGGGCGACGGAGGCCCAACTCAAAAGCTCTCAGGTGCTGAGCTCTTCTGTAATTTGGAACTGGAGGGCGATGGTGAAATAAGCATAGCCCAATCCCTTCTTCACCCTCACTTTGGTTAGAGGTTAGCTGTAGCCATGCCCTTCTCTTCCCCCAGTAACCAATACTCGACAGAAAACCCTTGCCTCTTCAAATAAAAGAAGTGAAAAGAGGTGTGCGGACCCTGCTGGGCTTTCTCTGCCTTGCTCACTCGGTTTTTGCTGCTCTCTGGACTTTCCAGCTCAACCCTTTCCCACTTCTCCTCAATGTGATGGGGGGGGGGGCAACTTTTCTCCTTTTACCCAGGACTTACCCAGTTTTAGCATCAAAAATCCTTGGTCTCAGGAAACCTCTCTATCCAGCACAAACCAGAACGATTGTTCCCCTTACCCCCCATCTCTATTCCAATCCCTTGTTCTTCTTTTGATTTAATTTTATCTGACTCTGGTCCCCTGAGTTGCCCAGGTATTTGGCAAAATTTGCTCTTGCTTATACCACCTAATAATGCACTTTAAAAATTTTACACAGAAAATGCAAACCTTGCGGGCCAGAAGGGATGAGCAGGAAATATTCAAAGTGATGAAAAGCAAGGACCTACAACCAAGATTACCCAGCAAAGTTATCATTTAGAAGCAAAGGAGAAATAAAGAGCTTCTCAGACAAAAAAAAAGCTAAAGCAATTCATTGTCATCAAACTAGTATTACATGAAATGTTAAAGGGTCTTCTTTAAGAAAAATAAAAAGATAAAAATATGAACAACAAAATGGCAACAAATATATATCTATCAACAACAGAATCTAAAAAAAAGAAAAAAAGAACAAGCAGAACAGAAGCAGACTCTATAGAGAACATTTTGATAGTTGCCAGATGGGTGTGGGGTTGTGCAAATGGATAAAAAGGTGAAAGGATTAAGAGGTACAAATTGATAGTTACAGAATAGGGGTAAAAAGTACAGCATTGAGAATATAGTCAATAATATTCTAAAAACTATGATGTCAGATAGGTATGAGATATATTGGGATGATCACTTACTAAGTTATATAATGTCTAATCACTGTAGTGTACACTTGAAACTAATATAATATTAGTCAAGATACATTAAGTCACAGCTTTGGCATATGTTGCCAAATTTTCTTCTGGAAAGATGGTAGCAATATATATTCATACCAGAAATTCATATGAAGTTCATTTCTACAGATTGTGACAAACGTAAATATTACAATTTTTGTTTATTTGTCAATTTGTTAGGACAAAGGGAGGCATTCTAGTCATTGATTTAGTATCATTGGTCTCTTCTTTGAGGGAGACTTTCTGATTTTGTCTTCCTAATAGGGAGATCTGTAGTTTTGAAAGCTATGAAATTCCCTCCGTCCATTTTGTTTTACTCTTCTTATTTGAATATACATGTGTGTGTGTGTGTGTGTGTACATATTGGGTGGGGCCAAAGTGGGTTTATAGTTGTTCCTATGGAAAATAATATAATAATTTATAATAATTAATAAATAATATAAGAATAAACTCTGTTTCACATACTCACAGCTATAAACCTACTTTGGCCCCACCCTGTATTTATATATGTATTTGGAGTGGCTACTGAAAATGTTAATACACATATTCAAATATATTTTTCTAGTGTGCAGCAGTAATAAGTATTATTTATTTATTCCCTCTGAGGAACAAACACTTTAGCTTACTCCTCTGATTTCTCTACCTCCACCCCCAGTTCAGCAGTTTCTTTTTTACCTACAGCTGTTCAGTCTTTGGTCTGTCAACTCCCAATGACCTTCTAGTAGTCCAGGATGAAGGAGGAGGAACTGGCCAGTGGATAAGAGATTACTGTGCCGCTTACCACAAAAGGGGCAACTTAAGCAAAATAAAGGTGCTTTGTTATCTCACCATCTCATCTACTCTACATGTATTTGTCAGTGTGTTTGTTCAGAGAAACAGAACCAATAGAATATATATATAAATATAAATGTATACATAATAGGAGATTTATTATAGGAATTGGCTCGTGTGGCCAATGGAGGCTCGTTATGGAGGCCAAGAAATTCCAGTCTGCTGTTTGCAAGCTGGAGAACCAGGAAAGTTGGTGTTATAATTCAGTTCACATCCAAAGACCTGAGAATCTGGGGGCTGATTGTATAAGTCCCGGTTTGTATCCAAAAGCCCAAAAACAGGAGCGCCAGTGTCCAAGCACAGGAGAAAATAGATGTCTCAACTCAGGCAGAGAGTAAATTCATCCTTTTTCTGCTTTTTTGTTCCATTCAGGCCCTCACTGAACAGGATGACGCCCTACCACATTGGTGAGGGTGATCGTCTTTACTCGGTCCACTGATTCAAGTGCTATTCTCTTCCAGAGACACCCTCAGAGGCACACCCAGAAATATTGCTTTACCAGCTATCTCAGCATCCCATAGCCCAGTCAGGTTGACACATAAAATTAACCATCACAGGATGGTATGAAGGAAACCAGGCACTCAGAGTGACTAGAACCAAGAAATCACAAAACAATTGAGAATCCATGCACACTTCTCACCTCCCATCTCTCCTCTTTTCGGTGCATCAGATTCATTCTAAAAGTTTTCTGTTACGCATATTTACAATGCAGAAATCTCACGTGTGACTCAAGAGAATAGCCAAGATTGAGACTGGAATATCTTTGTCCCAATTCCAAATTCCCAGGAAAGAGACTGCAGTTGACCCTTGAACAATGCCAGGGGCTGAGGCAGTGATGTCCTGCACAGTGGAAAATCTGCTTCATATATAACTCCAGTCAGCCTTCCCCAGATGTGAATTCCCAACTGCAGAGTTGACCCTTGAACAACACGGGTGTGAAGTGCACAGTAAATTGGAAAAAGTGTGAAAGTGGACTTACACAGTCCAAAGCCCTATTATCCAAGGGTCAATTGTATGATTCAGTCTGGTGACAACCCCTAGACAAATTGGCTACAGCTAAGGGTGGGGCCCCTGGGCAAACAAATGTGGGGTGTGGTCATTTTCCAAAGAAAAACTCAACTCAATGGACATCCACCACAAAGTCATACACCTATAAAAACTAAAACATGAAAGAATTAAAGTGAGAACATTGGAGTGTGAATGAGATGTAGAGACCAATAAGTACATTAATTCTTATCTGGGTAACTTCTTAAAAATACACCTGCCTGGGCCCTACCCACACCTGATAAATCAGAATCTCTGGGGTCAGGGAAAAGGTGGCTAATCCTAGCTGGGTAAATTGAAGCCAATGAAAGAGAAATAATTTGTTTCAGGTTACTTGGAAATGAATGATGTAACTAGGATTAGAACCCAGGACTCTTTCGAATAAAGCCTGTTGGTGTCAGCTGTGCTGACCCCACACATGTGAGAGTCAGGGTCTGGGTGAGGTGGAGGACTGGAAAGTGCACATGCGTTCTTGCAGAAGGGAAATTAATCTGGAAAAATGCAAATGTTCTGGGGATGCAAAATTGCTCCAGGAAGGAGGAGAATTTTCCTAGATTTTATTATCAAAATGCTCTAAGCTTTAATGTCTTTCCTAGGTCTGTACATTCTGTTCTCCGAACTCAAACCAATCACTGGACCAAGAGAACAGAATGATGTAGAGTGTTTGGCTCCCTTCATAAACGCACGATCGCTGTGGTTGGGGCTGGAGGCAGTGGTTATTGGAGTAAATTTAGTTCTTCTCTTTGGCTGCCCAGTATCTCTCTACTCCTTACCTATCAAACAATCTTTAACTTTTAAAAATTAGACTATAAGTGCATAGAATTGGATTAATCATAAATCATAATCAATGGTTCTTGACTCACTCTCCCTGTTGGTCCAAGCATGGCCTTCTTTTACTTCTTATCTTGTTTGTTTTTAACAATATAATAAGCTTCCCTGAACCCACTATCCAACACAAACACCAGAAACTTGGCAATAACTTAACATGTAACTGTGCTTTCCTTTCCTTCTCATCTTTGCCCCTCCCCACCTCATTTCACCCAATGTAGTTGCCAACCTTAATTCTGTGTTCATCATCCTTTCCTTTTCTATCTATGTAGTTTTATCCCATCTATTTATTTTCATAAGCATTATTATTCTTTTTTAAAAAGATTTATTTATTTATTTATTTTTAGACAGAGGGGAAGGGAAGGAGAAAGAGAGGGAGAAAAACATCAATGTGTGGTTATGTGTCCCCAACTGGGGACTTTCCCCACAACCCAGGTATGTGCCCCGGCTGGGAGTCGAGCCAGCAACCCTTTGGTTCACAGGCCAGCACTCAACCCACTGAACTACACCGGCCAGGGCTATTATTCTTAACTTTATAAAAAGGCATTATACTGTCTATAATTTCTGGACTTATTATTTTTACCTAAAATTATACTACTATAGATAAAAAGGAGGGAAGCCTGACAGACACTATGTTAATCAAGGGATCATGGTGAACTTCATCTGCAGTGGGACAAATCAAAATCGTGTGCTTGCTAGAATGCAATGAAAAGAACACAGCTTTGCTTCTGGGATATTCTTGCCAAAGATACATAACCTGAATCTAATCATGAGAAAACATCAGACAAACTCACATTGGGAGAAATTCTGTGAAATAACTGCTGTGATCTTCAAAAGTGTAAAGGCCATGTAAGTCAAAGAAAAACTGAAGAACTGTTCCAGATGAAGGAGACTAAAAAGACATGACAACTAAACACAATATGTGATTCTGAACCAGACGCATTTGCTCTAAAAGGCATTTGGGAAAAATTGACAAAACTTAAACGAGGTTTGAGGATTACGTCAAATATTGATGTAATTTCCTAATTTTGATGGTTGTGTTGTGGTTATATAAAAGAAAGCCCCTGTATACAGAAAACATACCTAAACTATTCAAGGGTAATGAAATATCAGCTTGGCAACTTATTCTCAAGTGGGTCCAGAAGAAAAAAGCATTTAGACTATACTTGCAACTTTGAGTTGGCTTCAAAACTAACCAAAAACAAACAAACAAACAAACAAACAAAAAACCCCACAAAAAGTATACTACTAAGATTCATCCAGACTTTTATATACCACTGCGATCCATATATTTTGACTACTGAATCATATTTCACTACAGTTCACTTATTCATTCTCTCACTGATGAGAAGCAGGAGTGAGAACTTAGGTGAATGTCCTCAGGTCTACAATTAGTAACTATTAGAGCAAAACATTAGCCCAGGTCTTTTGCCTTCCCTGTCAGTGCTCCTTCCACCAGGTTTTATGGGGAAAACAAAACAAAACAAAACAAAACAAAACAAAACAAAACAAAACAAAACAAAACTGTCGACCTGATTATCATCACCAAAAGACCTGTATGGTAAACTGCTGTCAACTCCTGATTACCCAGGAAGGGGAGAGGAAAGAAGATCATCACCAAGAAAGATTGATGAATCACCAACAACTCTGAATCAGGCTTAGCAAAATTCCGTGGGCAAATTCCTATGGTCTCAGATGGGAAGGGCTGAGGGATCAAGGAGGAAGCAGATTAGGGGGTTCTAGACACTGCTCCTATATGACTAGAGCAGCAGCTTTAATCTTCTGAACACCCTGAGGTGAGAGCTCACTTCAGGTTCCTATCACATCTTAGCCATGGTTCACACAGACTAGGTAACCAGACTTGGACTGCAAGTTGCAATGACAAATTGACACAATCATTGGTCTGGGTTTAGAAGAGAGATAAAGGTTCTACTGAAATAGGAAGGCAGGTTAGTCAAAATTGCCCAATGTCTGGAGATGAGAATGTGTATTGTCAATAAAAATCAGTAGGTTATACAGCATCTGATACAAGACAAGGGCAAAATAGATGTTAGATACACACTCTCAAATCCTTAGGAAGTCATGAAAAATTTCAAGACAAAATAAAAGGGTGTCATCTATTACTGGTAGCAAGGATATCCATAGATATGGGCCAGAATCCAGGCTTTGCTCAAACTTAGTAGATCATGTTCTCTGATCATTTGTTTTCTTGTCTATATATGAGAGAATTTACTTGTTTGATCTTTTAGCAATCTCGGTTCAAATATTCCAAGAGCACTTCTATACAACAAAGAATGGGACCCAAACTACCCAACTATTCCAAAAGGCAAAAGTAAGGTCTTTCTCCTCCTCTTCCTCACACAGTCTCTGGATACTTAGTGGAAATGTCATTTTCCCATCTAGGCCCTATTTTATTTAGAGCACAGAGAAGCTGCAAATTGAGCAGAATTTCCCTAGGTGGTCCCACAGACCACTAGCCCCATAAGAAAAAAAAAAAAAGCTTCATAGTATAGCAAAAAAAGTTACCATTTACAATAGTACCATATTATGAAATATATAGAAATAAACTTAATAAGAAATATGAGATAAAAATTGAATGTAATGAAAAATTAAAACTCTTTTGAGGGATTCAAAAAGCTTAAACAAAGTTTTAAAAAGCGTCCTATACTGTTGAACATCAAGCCTCAAATGAACCTTAAAAAGATGCCTGCTCTCAGTAGGTAATCTATAGATTAAACCAATCTTATAATTATATGAACTGAATTTTTAAAAAATCAGACAAGCTAAATTCTGAAGTTCATTTGGAAAAATACAGAAAAAGGCATCATCAGAAAAAAAAGAGTGACTAGGGAACAAGTCCTACCAGCTATTAAAGCATACTATAAAGCCTTAATAATTAAAACAGTGTGCTATTGATTCACAAATAGAAAATGAGTCACATAAAATTAAAAGTTTGGAAATAGACCTAAATACCCATAGGAATTTAACAAACAATAAAAGTGGTATTTCAAATCATTACAGACAAGATTTTAATTATTTAATAATTGCTGTTTGGTACAACTAGTTGACCACCTGGAAAGAAATGGATGTATAAACCACACTTTATCCCTGTATAAATTTCAAAAGAATCAGCTATTTAAATGTAAAAATAAAAACTTAAAAGTAATTAAAGAAACTATGGAAGCATTCATTTATAATTTCAGAAGGGGAAAAGCTTCTAACTGATTTTTTAAAAATATAAATAATTTGTTTACAAAAATATTCTTTGGATGGAAAAAAACACCATAATCAAGGATAAAGGCAAAGAACAATTTAGAAAAAATATTTTCAACTAATATAACAGAAGGTTAATTTCTGTTATACAAAGAGCTCTTACAAATCAATAAAAACAAACCCAATGGGAGAAGGGCAAAGTTCATAAAGAGTTCACACAAAAAGAAACACAAAAGGCTCTTAAGTCTGTGAAAGAATGATCAACATCAGTCATAATAAGAAAAATGCTATCTATGTTTCACAAACACAAATACCATATGATCTCACCTATAAGTGGAACCTTAAGTGGAATTAACAAACAAACAAGCAGGCAAAATATATAATCAGAGACATTGAAATTAAGAACAAACTGACAGTAACCAGAAGGGGTGGGAGAGGGAAATAATGGGGGAACAAAAGGAAAGGGTCATAAAAAAATACGTATAAAGGATTTGTGGACAGAGCCAAAGGAGGGTAGGATTGAGGGTGGGAGGTGGGGGTGGGTGGGGTGGGGGAAAGTGGTAGGGGGGAAATGGAGACAACTCTATTTGAACATTAATAAAAAATGATAAAAAAGAAAAATTCATATTATTACTACACTGAAAAAACATTCTCCCCCTATCATTTTAGCAAATCTCCAAAGACTGAATATAGCACTCTCATACAGCCTGCTTTATATATAAAGTTGACCCTTGAACAATCTGGGCTTGGGGCACCGCCTCCACCCCTCCCCCCAGTTGAAAGTTCATGTAACTTTTGACCTCAGGGGATTGGTTCCAGGACAATCCCCCAACCCCTACTTCACAGACAGCAAATCCAAGTATACTCAAGTCCCTTATACAAAATGGTATAGAAGTATGCATAGTCAGCAATGCCCATCCACAGATTCCCAATGCCCATCCACAGATTCCCAACCATTCAAAACTTCTGTTTTCAGTCTTGGGTTAGTTGAATCCCTGGATAAGAAACCCAGGGATATGAAAAGCTAACTGTTCCAGCCAAGATGGAGGCATAGGTAGACACACTGTGCTTCCTCACACAACCAAAAGAAGGACAACAACAAATTTAAAAACAAAAAACAACCAGAACTGCCAGAAAATTGAACTGTATGGAAGTCCAGCAACCAAGGAGTTAAAGAAGAAACATTCATCCAGACTGGTAGGAGGGGTGGAGACAGCAAGGTGGAGAGGACTCACCACAAGGTGGGAGCTGGCGGAGCAAGTGGTCCCACATTCGAGCACAGATAAACTAGGAGGAACAACTGGGGATCGAGATAGACCACACAACCCAGAGTTCCAGCATGGGAAAATAAAGCCTCAAAGCCTCTGACTGAAAACACCTGTGGGGGTTGAGGTGGCAACAGGAGAAACTCCCAGCCTCACAGGAGAGTTTATTAGAGGGACCCACAGGGTCCTAGAATGTATACAAACTCACCCACCTGGGAATCAGCACCAGAAGGGACCAATTTTCTTGTGGGTAGCGGGGGAAGTGACTGAAAGCCAGCAGAGAGCAGAGCAAGGGGCACTGTTTTCTCTCAGACCCCTCCCCCACATACAGCATCGCAACACAATGACGTGGGTTTCCCTGGCTGGCAAACACCTAAGGCTCCTCTCCTTAATACATAACAGTTGCACCAAGACAAGAAAAAAAAAATGGCCCAAATGAAAGAACAGATCAAAGCTCCAGGAAAAATATAACTAAGCAATGAAGAGATAGCCAACCTATTAGATGCACAGTTCAAAACACTGGTAATCAGGATGCTCACAGGATTGGTTGAGTATGGTCACAAAATAGAGGAAAAAGTGAAGACTATGAGAAGTGAATTAAAGGAAAATGTATAGGGGACCAGTAATGATAGGAAGGAAACTGGGACTCAAATCAATGGTTTGGAGCAGAAGGAAGAAATAAACATTCAACCAGAACAGAATGAAGAAACAAGAATTCAAAAAAAATGAGAGGCTTAAGAACATCCAGAACAACTTTAAACATTGCAACATGCAATCATAGGGGTGCCAGAAGGAGAAGAGGAAGAGCAAGAAGTTCAAAACTTATTTGAAAAAATAATGAAGGAGAACTTCCCCAATCTAGCCAAGGAAATAGACTTCCTTAGAATGGCCATCATAAAAAAAATCAATAAACAACAAGTGTTGGAAAGGATGTGGAGAAAAGGGAACCCTAGTGCACTGTTGGTAGGAATGCAGACTGGTGAAGCCACTGTGGAAAACACTATGGAATTTCCTCAGAAAACTGAAAATGGAACTGCCTTTAGACCTTGCAATTCCACTGCTGGGATTACATCCTAAGAACTCTGAAACACCAATCCAAAAGAACCTATGCACCCCAATGTTCATAGCAGCACAAGTTACAATAGCCAAGTGCTGGAAGCAACCTAAGGGCCCATCAGTAAATGAATGGATAAAAAAACTATGGTACATTTACACAATGGAATATTACCCAGCAGAAAGGAAGGAGCTCCTACCCTTTGTGACAGCATGGATGGAACTGGAGAGCATTATGCTAAGTGAAATAAGCCGGGCAGTGAGGGACAAATACCATATGATCTCACCTTTAAGAGGAACCTAATCAACAAAACAAACAAGCAAGCAAAATAGAACCAGAGACATTGAAGTAAAGAACAAACCAACAGTAACCAGAGCAGAGGTGGGAGGGGATAATGGGGGGCGGGGAGGAAGGTTTTTCAGGAACAGCTATAAAGGACACAGGGACAAAATCAAGGGGGGGTGGAAGCAGGGGAGGGAGGTGGGAATGGCTGTGGTGGTGGGGAGAAGTGGTAGGGGATAAATGCAGACAGCTGTACTTGAACAACAATAAAATAATTTAAAAAAAAGAAAAGCTAACTGTATATTTACTGAAAAAAATTCTGCATAGAAATAGTGCAGTTCAAACACACGTTGTTCAAGGGTCAACTGTACACTGAGTGAGGAATCCACTTCTGGGCATTTGTCTCACACATAGAAAAATATCTACATATGAGATTATTGAAGCAATGTTTTTCATAATTTGAAATTAGGAAAAAATTACATATTCACATGAAATAAAGTTAGCACATTTATGAAATGGAGAACTACAGTGTAGTTAAAAAACAAGGATGCCTTTTAATGTGCTAACATGGAAAAATGATGAGAAAAATCATATGTATTTTGGTGTTTTAATATGATAAATTTTTTTAGAAATAGAAAATATATAAAATATATATTTACTATATACAAAGAAAGTATTTCTAGAAGGATATGTGAGAAAATAATAACACTGCTTATGGTGAGATGAAGTGAATGAAGAAAAAATCTTTAAAATGTATACTCTTTTATACATTTTGAATTTTGAACCATATAATTAAATTGCCTACTCAAAAATTAAATTTATATAACTTCTACAGCATTATCTCTGCTCTAAGATATCCATGAGGAAAACCATCAAAATAAATGCTCTTAGAAGTCCAGCACTTTGCAAACATATTTGTCTCTGAAACTCCTCCCACCTCCTGTGGTGCACACTCTGGAGGAATCCACTGTCTCTGGGCCTTGGACTGCACGGGGCTCCCCAGGCCCTACATCCCGGGTAGAGAGCTCTACTTAAAGGACCCTGCCCAACAAAAATAACCCTTAGGTAGAATCCTATGGAGAGGGAACAATTGTAGTTTCATCTTAACCTCTGAGAAAAATGGAAGAAAATCTCTCTCCCTTTCAACCCCATCTTTTCTGAACCAAGTTAGAATTTTCAGCTATATTTTAAAAATCAGATGCACCAGATCATTTGATAAAGAGAATGAACATCTAGCCTGTGGCGATGTGAGAGCTTACTCGTGCACAAGTAAGGCATCAGGGGAGAGGGTTATTAAACATTAAACATGAAGTGGCATAAGTTAAAGTCCTCTTTTTTACATTATAACCCGAAGGACAAAGCCATATGACACTTCTAATAGTAATTCTTTATTGGCCTTCCCTGTTGTGCAAGACTTCCATATAATTTATACACTTGACATCTCCCTGGCTGTTGAGCTTCAATGTTGAGCTGTTCAGATTGAGAAGTCAATTTTTTTTTTGGAGCATGCCTAAATAGGGTCACTCTTCAGTGCCATTTGAGCTGACTCTCAAAGAGAGACTATTTATACTGTTTGGAAAAGTCATTGTTGGGAAAAGCCAACTAGAAACCATTCCTGGCCCTAGTTAAGAGTGGAAGGTCAGCATAAGGGAGTATGGAGAGCGTCCCAGAATTCTAATACAGCTGGCTAACTTCAGCAATGTAGAAGTACAGAGGCCTTCTAACACAGTTGTTGTGCAAGTGACCCCCAGACCGGCAGCATCAACATCAACAAGGAACTTGGGAGACATGTTAGAAACCAGGTAATTCTGATGCGTGCTAGACTTTGAAAACCAGTGCTCTAACTGGAATCTCTAGTCGCCACCCCCGTGTAAGACTGCTCGAGCACCAAAATATGCTTCTGCCCTATGTGGGCCTCTCAGGAGTTTAATTCTAAGTTTCTTTTAATTCCTGGCTTAGGGATTGAATGTTTAGCCACTGTTATTTTGGAGAAAATGGTACTAATTTCTGTCTGGAAGACCCAGAAATACAACTACTCATATTTTAATACAGCTGGCTAACAGAGCTATAAGGAGAAAAAAAAACTGGCTCATGTAGCTGCTATCTAAAAGAGTAATACAAGTAATAACACTGCAACAGAGGAAACAGCTACACTGGAAGCAACTTTCAGGGGTGACTAGAAAGTGGACCTGTGTAACTGCCTCATCACACACCATGATAAGTTACTCGAACATTGAAGAGACTCCTACAGAAGAATTGGCTCCCAGTTCCTAGAGTCAAATGCACACAGGCCCAGGTTTCGTGTGGAGGTATGAATGGGCGGGGCTTTTTGGAGCCCAGCTGCAAACAGTGATGAGTGGACAACAGAAAGACAATTCGTCATGAGAGGCGCAGTCTAAACTAAGATACTGGACTTTGTCCCAGGGCTCAAGGGTCAAAGGGGAGCTGTTGTCCTCCGTCCTTTAGGGAACTGGTTCTTAAACCTTTTCTTCCCTGCTTCTTCCCTGGTGTTGGGAGCCCCCTGTGGAAAAAAAAAATGGCTAAGTGTGACATTACAGACCTAAGTCTCAAGTCTCTGAGGCCTAAGAAATTCTACATGGGGACCCTGCTCAGTTTATTAAGATGGGAAAGAAATTCTCCAAGATATTGCGAGGCTGCCTCATGCTCTGAAGAACATAAGCAATGGGCATAAGGATCACAGGGAGCAACAGAGGCCCGCGGAAGCAAGGCCACTTAGAGTGGCAGAGGCCAGAAGCGATGGTGCAGAGGTGCAGGCATGGGGGGTGGGGTGCAGAGAGGGTCAAAAAGCTCAAAACAGTTGAAGGCAATGATGAGATTCATCATAGGCTAATTTGTTAGCATGAGTAAGCACACCTCTTTCTACCGACTTTCACTTTCCCATAAAATTTTGTACTCATTTTCTCTTAAATATACCCCATGTTGCCCCATTCTCTTTAAGATGTGCTGGGGGGGAGGTGGTCTGAAAAAGACATGTACTTTGGAGTCAAACTGGTATGAGTTTTAATTCTGACTCTGCCACTTACCAGTTTGTATTCTTCAATAAATTACACCGTTCTTCTGAGCCTCAGTTTTCTCACTGTGGATTGATAAACCAGCTTTGTGGGTCTGTTTTCAACAGCAGTAAGAGTGAGTTATAACTTCTTGAGCACCTGCCAGGTGTCCCACGTACACGATTATCTCAATCCATCTTTGTGACCACACATTAAGATAAACATCTTTTTCCCATTTCACAGATTAGGAAACAACAGCCTCAGATGGGTTAAGAAACTAGCCCAAGGTGAAATGCAGAATTAAGATTTTCAAAGTCGGGTTGAACCTGGCCTCAATATCCATGGGTTTTCCATTAGGTAGCACTGTCTTTCAAAATGTCAGGTACAACGTCTGAGTAGAGGTGTCTGCAAAGCTTAAGCTTTCTTTTTCCCCCTCTTTCCTTCAATTCTCTTCCTTTCCAGAGCTGCCTTCCAGATCACCCTTTTCAAAACTGATGTTCTCTTGCCTTTCAGCAATGATGATCCACACCACTCAAGAGTGGACTTTTGATTTCTCATCTACAGCCCGTCACTGAGGCCAGGTGCAGATACTTAAAGCCTTTACTGTGGTCTCTCTCTACCTCATGCATCTTTCTCACCCACCAGCTCTTAGGCTTCTCAGGCACAAATCTTAACATTTTCTTTGTTCTCTACTCCTGAAGCCTCCCTGGTGCTTTGCACACCCTGCTTGAACTGAATTTTTTAAGCTCCTCCTCAACTTGTGCACCGAGAGCGGTGGGTGGGAGGATCTGGAACCTCTCCAGCTGCCTGATGTGGAGAGAATGGCTCCTGTTCAGGGGTCCTTGGTGTCCCCTAATGTTCTCTGTTTTTTCTGCAGGGAGCCCCACAGTGGCAGATCCCCTCACTTGTTCTCTGTCTCATAGATTCACCGATCAGGCATAGCCAGTAATAAACAACAACCTAGATGATGTCTGGTAGCTAATTGACTGTGTAACGTAGGCCACCAGCCTCTGGGGCAGCACAGCGTGCCTCTTGTAATTAATCACCCTCATCCTATCCTGACTACCCAGCTATGTCAAATCACAGAACAATTAGGCATTTTCCGAGTGGGTTTCCCTGCCTGGGCTGGGGAGGTAGAAAACATCCTATTAATGAGGCTTTCTGGAGGTTCGCAGAGCCATATTGATTCTATGGGAAATCAATGCTGTGCCAAGCACTGTAGCAAATGCTGTAGGAGTTGGCAAGATAAAGAAGAAATAATCTGTGCCTTCCAGGACCACATAACTAACTAAGTTGGGGATATAAAACAAAATTAGAGTAAGTATAATTTGATAAATGTTGCATGAGGGGTACAAATCCATTCCTATGATATAAGGGTGCATTTTTCTTGAGAAATGGGGGAGTTAGCAGCACGAAGGTCAGAACATAGTAAAGTACAATGGTTCATGTTAGAATCACCTATGAGGGCAATTGAAAAATATAGATTCCCAGCCATGACTGGTGTGGCTCAGTGGGCTGAGTGTTGTCCTGAGGACTGAAAGGTTGCCAGTTTGATTCCTGCATGTGCCTGGATCGCAGGCCAGGTCCCTGACTGGGGGCATGCGAGAGGAAATCGAACGATGTTTCTCTCACACATTGGCGTTTCCCTCTCTTTTCTCTCTCCCTTCCCCTCTCTCTAAAACTAAATAAATAAATAATCTTTAAAAATATATAGTTTCCCAAACCTACCCAATATCTATGAAATCAGACTGAGGGAAGACAAAGTAAAATATCTCTATCTAGGTGTTCTAGAAATTCTGATGCAAGCAGATTTAGGGCAACTACCCAGCCCTGTGTTATGAAAGATTTGACCCCCTCTAATAAGGATATATTATGAATTATATAACCCTCCATCACAGCCTGCCCTTGCCATATCTCATTCAACCAAGGATGGGTGTCCCACTCAAGCTGAGTTATTTTGGAGTAGAAACTCAGATGTGCTAGTTGATAAGCTGAGTGTGCTGAACCTGGAAGGTGAGCTGGAGTCTGAGGCTAAAGGGAGCCATTTGAGAGCTATGCCCAATAAGGAAGAGAGACATTGCTTCTATCCCTGAAAACGTTTTACTTTCCAGTCCCAGTCCTTTATGAGAAGTTTATACCTTCAGTGCTAAGTTTCATGAGAATCTCTGTTTCCTTATAATTCCATTAACTAAAATTTGCTTGTGCAAGTTTCCCTTTCTCATAGGCAATATAGTTTATGGCATAGAGAACCTCCAAACTGGGAAGACTTCGGAAGCCAGCCATTCCAGTCCCCCACCCAATTCAGGATTATTCCTCTCTACTGCACTCTGTGTGTAACTGCCTAGCACTGTGTTTGGCAGAGTAAATGCTCTTGGAAAAGCACCTGGGCCTTACACCATCTGAGAGAGGAAATGCAGTACCACAACTTCGAACGCTCTGTTGGAAACTCCCCCTGTTATTGGGCCCAAATCTTCCTCCCTATCAATTTTTATCACTGGAAACCAAACAGACTAATCTCATTCCTTTCACCATAACAGTAAACAAGAACTGAAAGAGGGCTCTCTGCACCCTCCTTTCCCACCTCTTCTTCTCTGAGTTCAATGTCTTGGTTTAACTCTTCCTTTGATGTCCTCTACTCTAGACCCTTCATTATTCTGGTCCCTCTCAAATGGGCTGCTTCAATTTGCTCATATTCCTCTTAAAGTATAATGTCCAAAATTAGAGGGGGATTCCAAGTATGTTACCCTCATCTCTGAGTGTTTAATAGTCTTAGAAAGCATGTCCAAATGTTAGTACAGTCTTTTAGTATCTCCTTTGCCTTATACAACAATCCTGTAAGGTAGGTCTTATTCTTGTCCCATTTTACAGACAGAGAAAATAAAGACTGGGGCAGTTTTATGTCTTGCCCAAAGTCATAACAACTAAAAAGTGGTTTAGTGTCCTTGTTATGAGTTGAATTGTGTCTCCCCAAAGTCCAAATGTTGAAGTCCTAATCCCCAGTATTGTATTCCGAGATAGGCCCTATTAAAGAGGTAATTAAGCTAAATGAGGTCATACAAATGGGTCCTAATCCCAAATGATCAGTGTCCTAACATGAAGTGAAGATTAGGACACAGACACATGCAGAGGGAAAACCATGTGGAAACACAGGGAGAAGATAGTCATCTGCAAGCAGAGAAGTCTCAGAAAAGACCAATCCTGACAACCTTGATCTTGGACTTCTGGCACCCAGAACCATGAGGAATAGACTTCTGTTGTATAAGGCCCCCAGTCTGTGGTATTTTGTTATGGCAGCCTGAGCAAACTAATGCACAGGCTTTTGAAGTTTATTTTTACATTTCAATTGCCATATCTTCTTTGCTTTATTATATGGCCTCCTGCCCTGGTTTCCTTCCTGGACTATCCCCCTTCTCATGGCACACTGAAGATGTTAAAAAATCCCAGCTGGAAATTATCCTGAGCAAGGTCCCTCTCTGTTAATACAAAATTGACAACCAGCTTCTGAGGGTTGAAAAAGAAGGAACCCTTGGATTCAGATCCAGGCACAGAGCAAACCCAGATGAGAGAGAGAAGGTGGCCTGGGAGGTGAGCCAGACTCTGCGACTTGAGGCCATGTGGGTCTTCGATGATGGAACATGTGCTCAGACAGAGCTGCAGCCCCAAGAAGGGTGCCAAGTTATAAAGCATCTGGATGGTGAACATGAGAAACAGACAAGCACCTACTACTCACCAGGTAGAGGCAGCGTAGTGACATGTTAAACGTGTCAGCTCTGGAGTTAGGCTATTTACAGTGGACCCTTGGTTCTACCACTTAAGAAAATTGCTGGTTCTTTTTGGGGTACCTTGTTTTTTTCATTTATAAAATGGGGGAGTACCTATCTTAATATGGTTGTTGTTAGGATTACATGAATAATGTATATGAAGTACTTTGGACACTGCCTAGCACACAGTTTTAACTTAAACACTTACAGTCACTATGTGTTACAGGTGTTCTAAGCACTGTACACATTAATTACCCATAGTTTGCTGTGTATAATGCACACCCATATATTCGGCCCAGATGTTCAGGGAAAAAATCTTTCATTTTATGGAATTGCCTTTTGACCCAGCAAACCCACTGCTGGGATTATACCCTAAGAGCCCTAAAACACCAATTCAAAAGAACCTATGCACTCCAGTGTTCAAAGCAGCACAAGTCACAATAGTCAAGTGCTGGAAGCAACCTAAGTGCCCATCTACAAATGAATGGATCAAGAAACTATGGTACATTTACACAATGAAATTCTATGCAGCAGAGAGGAAGAAGAAGTGTATACCCTTTGTGACAGCATGGATGGAACTGGAGAGCATTATGCTAAGTGAAATAAGCCAGGCGGTGAGGGATAAAAACCATATGATCTCACCTTTAAGTGGAATATAGTCAACAAAAGAAAAAAGCAAGAAAAACATAACCAGAGACATTGAAATTAAGAACAATCTAACAATAGCCAGAGGGGAGGGGAGAGGGGACAGTGGGGAGAAGGGTTTTCAGGAACCACTATAAAGGGCACATGGACAGAACCAAG